>BMAW01093967.1:618644-649140 GCA_019974015.1 Nephila pilipes
ACTTAACAAGAATTGAATTTATATCGGGAAATTCCTTGAATTGTAACATATACAATTTACTATGATTAGTTTATCTTCCTAAGGTAGCACAGGTATAATTTCGTGCTCTCTGTATGCGTCTTTATCCTGTTTTAGCATATTTTTCAAAAATTCACTATGATTATATATTGCTCTATTTTTAAAATTTATAATGTTGATCTATCAGCCCCTTCACTAACTCTTTTGGGCATTTTGAATTTTGTTGAATGAAAATCCTTCCCTATAAATGAAACGTGAATTAAGTAGATTAGATTAAATTTAATGAATTGTGGTGAGAACAGTTGGGGATCATACAGGAATTTATAACATGCAACTGAACTAAAGGCCACGAAAAAAAAATATAAGCATACATATGAGCAATTAAAATCGTATACGTACCTTTAGGTATATCTTACATAAAATATACTGCATTTATAACTCTAAAAATTACCATTGAACTTACAAAAATAACATTCTATACACTGAATATAACTGTTCTTTCAAAAATTAAATTCGATACAATTTTTATGATTCACATTTTCCTTATTTTTTTTAAAAAAATGTTGTGCTATGCTTAAACTTTTTGTGAGTGCTTATTAGAAAATTTATAACGTTCACATTGTAGAATATAACCTCATTTAATGATGAGGAAACTATAAGCAGACTATGGATACGGAAGAACTTGCGGGAACTAAATCGGAGTCCTAAGAAAAGATCACCTGCTGAGAAAATGGCAAGTACAGTTAATTTTCTCAGTGGCGTGGCACGTATGTTTCGAATTTTAAAATCAATCTTTGAGCATTTTATGTATTAAATTCTACAAAATTCTAAATACATCTATCGAATCAAGCAGACGCTTTCTATTTCTTAACAGCCAATATATATATATATATAAAGTTCTATGCAAAGTTTTGCAAAGAACAGATTTAGCCACCCAAGGTGAGCTTTTTTATATTTATTATTAAAATATTCATTTAAATATAAGAATTAAAGTAAACGATGGACAATCATAAATTTTGCCGATATTAAAATTAAAGGAAATGATAAATTATTAAATTGAATTATTGTAAACTAAATATAACTAAATTGAAGCAAACGATAAGAAATTGAGAAGTGATCTGGTACTCTAAAAATGATTCACTTAAAACAATTATCCCTTGGGTGGCTAATAATAGTAAATCAATATTAAAATCATTTGACTCCAAAACATTCCAAAAAGGAAGATACACTAAAAAGTCGTAATTTGAAATTCTTGAGAGAAAAAATATTCTCACAGCTTAAAATTCTGAATAATGTTATTTCTTTTCAGTCATATCTTGATTCCAGTTTGCATATGATTTAAGGTAATACATAAATCGATAAGTAAATAAAATATTTAGTTTTTATATTTCGCTTCAATCCAATACAAAAATTGGGGGGGGGATTTATTACGACATATTTTTGAAAATAGAGTTCATTAGTGGTGAAAGCAGGTTTCATACATATATTACATATATTTCATTTCAATTCAATAAAAAATTCAGGAGAAATTTATTATGACGTATTTTTGAAAATTAAGTTCACTACTGGTGAAAGTAGACATCAAAACTATACTCAAAAAAGAGATGAATTTTTGAAAAGTGGTCAGATACAAAATTTTTGGGTTAACTAAAGCAATAGCCCCTTAGGTGGCTAACAAAATATGAAACATTTTCGTTCCTCAGTTACCTTAATATTGAGACTAGCTTAAAATCATAATAAATTATGTAATAATATTGATTTCATACTCAATTTATTTCTATGTAATCGTACTTACTACTCGTACTTTACATGTGAGTTAAATGGTTTTCAGGTAGTAATGAAATAGGAAATGCAATAAAAAGGAAAAAATAATGAAGCGTAAAATTTTCGGAATTCTTTAATTTCCGATCTATATTGAATGGTATTTCCAGTTGATGATAACACTTTACTAAGAATTTATTTCAGGCTCTTTTTTAACGGCTTGAACCAAAATTACTTGAGTGTAGTCCTTCAACTCTTGAGTACGAATAAAAAATATTACTTATTTGATCTTCATAACGACATTTAGTAATTTGTCTGACGATGCCACAAGAAATGGGTGAAATAATTTTGTTTTATTCAAAGTAAGAAACACGAGGAAAGTAATTCAATAAGAAGTTTAAATTGTTCAATTTTGCTTTAATAATTGATTCCATTTTAAATTTAACGTGTAAAATGTAATCGCCTTCTTTTGCTCAGATTCTCACCGTTACAAAAGCTTTTCCGTTTATTTTTGTTATTCTCATAAAATACTAGAAAGTGACATTTTGAAGAAATAATATTAAATATTGTTTATTGCTTTTTTGAAAAAAAAAAAAAAGAATCTTTGGAAACTAAAGTTTGATCAAATATGTTAAAAAAGTAAAAAGTAAAGTATTTTATAGTTTATATTCGACAGATAAAGAGAAATTAGACTTTAAAATGCCTTTAATTTTGAGTGTTTTGATTTCGATGTTAAAATTCAGAGGGAGCTTCATTATGTCCATAGGTACATTATTTATAAGACTGACCGATAGAATCCTCTCATATGGAATTTTAAGACAATACGCAACACAAACCACCCCTTAGAGAAAATATTAGCCTTTGTGTGTTTTTTTTCTAAATGTATGAGTTTCTTAGAATTCTGTAACACCTTCTTGAACACTTACACTATCCATAGTGTTGATACTTTCCACAACAGGAAGTGACGTTTTTTTCCAAAGCTGTTAACGTAAATTTTTTTCTGCTAAACATTCACATTTCTTAAGTTCCCAGTATTTGAATAAAAACCATGAGAAATTTGGATCATAAACAATTTTTTTATTAATTTTACTTCTTAAAATTATAATTTGGTTAAGTGCATAGAATGTTGTGTTATATTATGTGCTCTGTCGAAATTTTTAAAGCTTTAAATGCAGTATAGTTTATGCGAGATGTACTTAAATGTAAATACATGGTATACAAATGTAAATACTCAGCTATTGATTATCAATTGCTTATACATAATTATATATTCTTATAAATGTAGTTTTTATTTAAAAAAAAGAAAAATCTGTTTAATAATAATTAATGTTGAAATATAAATCCCATTGAATGTAATTTGAAAGAGTCAGCATTATTTAAACTTGGCATAATATAAGTACATTTTTTTCTTGTTGACAAAGACTCAATTTCCTTTAAGTTAGTGATCCGTTACTGATGCCACTAACTTTAATTTTAGATTCTCTTTAGGAATACAGAGCCTGAGTTATAGTGGTTCATGTTCCACACAACAATTGAGCGAATTAGACGGAAGGCGTGAGCACTCTTATATATGTTGACATGCCTGACTCACTAACTTACTTATAGACACACACCCTCTCTATAACAGAATATTACACTTAACGTTTAATACCTCTAAACCGGTGTTTCATCAAATGTAGAATTGGTGTTATTTAGAAAATAGGCTCTCATATAAGAGATGATGTATGGAGCCGATTTAAAATAATACAAATCTCTACAACACCACACTCGACCTCTGTTGGAAATCATCCTCTTCTCCCCTCAACAAAAGTTAAGAGAATTTCATTATGCTCTAATATCTCATAGTAATAACCGGATCATAATTCTAATATTTGAAAAGACACAATACCTTGTTATATTTTCAAGTGTTCAAGTATCAATTTCTTGATTGTTATCCTTACTCTTAACTTAAAGAATCAATTTAACCACTATACGATCACATAATCTTAAAATGTTACAGCGAATGAGTAGCGTTTTAGTACCAATGTAGCATTCCATCAGCTGTAAATGCGTTAACGAAACTTGCTCTAACTTTTGGTTCAATTTCAAATAGTATGCTTTTTGAAGGAAAAAAAAAATTCACCTGAAATGAAGGCAGAAAAAAATAAAAGAGAAAAATACTTGTCTAACGACATTTTCAGAATTATTTTTCTTCCTTTAATTGTTTTTCTTTTTATTCATTTATATCTCTTTTGACATTTGAGGTAATTATAATTTCTGAAGCCTAAATTGAGTATTTTTTTTATTAATGACAATCTTATACCTTTACTGAGTAAGAATTAATTTCTGCTTGATTTCTTCCGTGCGTTCTAAGGAGTTAATAATAAAGTGAGAAACCTTCAGCACATTCTTTTATACGGATCATAAAAAGTTTAAAAAAATTCAGCTCTAGATATCACACATCTTAATTTTAGCTAACTGCAATTATAAATATCGAACTACTTTCGTTATAAATCTTAAAAGTAATATCATAACATAAATAATGAATAAATTATTTTGTTAAATATGAATAAATTTTGTAAAGAGAGAGTAAAATAATTTTAAATTCTATATGTAGAGTTAAACATTTTTACGTTTAAAAGCTTCAGATTTATATCTAATTAATTATCATCTAACTATCTATCATCTGTTTCAAAATATTATGGTTAAGCCATTTGACATACGAAATTAAAAGCACCAGAAATAGTTGACAAAAATATGGAGCAGAAATACGACTTGAAAAGAGACAAAAATCTTTCAGATTCATTTCTTTAAAGCCACGATATTTCAAGCAGATCACAAATGATGTCCACGCATGAATTAAAATAGACAAACAAAAAAAAAACGTGTTAGCAAAACACTTCCAAAGGATATTAATTTTCCTTTGACAGTACCGTTTTCCACCAACACGTATCTTAGCATCGTTCGACATATGAGTAATATTAATCAATTTTGATTTTTGTGTGTGTGTGCGTTTGAGGAAAGTTATATATATTTTTTTAAAATGGGAATATAATAAAAATAACCTTTCCAATATTGGTCGTTTAATGTTTAATACAATAATAATGAATCTCTATATCTTATATAAAAATTTAGCAAAAGCGAGCACACATAATATGTCGGTAATATTTTGTAAATTACTTTCTAAATATTATTTAAAATTATTCCTTATTTTTCAAAAATCCTATCTCAAATAAAAAAAAAGATAAAAGCTTATATATATATATATATATATATATATATATATATGTATGTATGTATGTATGTGTGTGTTCAATGAGAATAATAATTGAAATATAGATATAAAACAGTATATCGTTTAAATGAATATAAAATATACAAAAAACAGGAAGAAACGTAAGCAAAACATATATGAAAACACTGAGATATATACAATAATTATCACACAAACAAATAATAAAATAAATATAAATTATTAATCATAACATTAAAAAAGGTAAATAAATCTTTTTGTGTCAAAAACAACAAATTACATAAGCATAGCGTGAGAGAGACAGCAAAAGATGAAAATTGAGCAGTGGAAGTGGAGATTTTCATTTCATCATTTCATTTTCATCATTTTCATTGTCATCTATCTGAGATAAAGAGACAGAGAGTGCTAAAACAAAAAATTAAAAATTTTATATATAGAAGACCAGTCATGAATATAGTTATTGCTTAATATTTCTAAATTTTTTTACACTCAAAAATATATTATTTATTTGAAATAGCTAAGTGTATTTTAAATTTTATACATAATTTTATACAAAGAAGAATATTATTATATTTACTTCTCTTTCCTGTAAATAAATGAAGAGTATATGCTTTTAAGTTTTAAAATACATAATGGAACGAAATTCACATTGATAACTGATTCCTATTTTCGAACATAAAAGATAACTTCCACGATCATCTATGAAGTTGATAAAATCAAAATTGTTGATTTTAAAATATGCAATGAGATATTATACTCAGCATATATATTAATGGTTTATCCAATAAAGCTTGGAAACTCTGTATTTAAGTATTGAATTGAATATAGTTATTTTTATAAAATCACATGAAGAATTTTAGTAGTTCTACCATTTTATAAATAGTTGAGTTGTCTTTTTATATCTGTGAGTATTGTTTTATTGTACCATACCTTTCTCAAATTTTTCATTGGTTATACATTCTTAGCAATTTTTTGATTTAAATTTATTGGTAATATAATCATTATCCTAACAACTAATAGTATTTAAACGGAATTGGGCATTTTTCTTCATAGCATTAGTGAAATATTTTGAATAAGATTCATTGTACAGGGAAAGTGAGATGCAGCGATATAGCATCGCGAGGATTTTTAAGTCGATGACAATTTGGCCTAAATGTCCTTTTGAATTCTAGACGAGGTTGTATTGTTCAATGTGGCTCCCCAGAGGAATGACTTTGCTCCTAACTTTTCCTTATTTAAACCATGTTCGTCCGAAATTTTGTCCTCTTTCAAAATTCTTCCACCCTCTAGAATAAGTCAAGGGGTAGCTGAAATTGTGTCCCTAGAGATGGTACCAAATCTACTGCTTTCAGAGGGTTTAAATTCTGTCTTGCCATTTCCATTACAATCGTACTCAGATGTTTCAGTATTAGATTAAAAGTTAGCTCAGAGCTTCGCATTACAGTTAGAGAGAGAGAGAGAGAGTGGTTAAACATATTCTGAATTATAAATACAGTAGAATTAAAATCTGCATCTAAGTGTTTTCACTGTAAACCTACTGAGAATTTTCCACATTTGTGATTAAAAGTTTGTTCGAAATTTTCCATTAAAACCGTTGCCATAAATTCAAAATAATGCAACGTATCGAAGAATGCACTACCTTATTATCTCTGTACATTATCAAAAAATTTAAATTTATCTCTGAAAAACAAAAAAAAGGTCTTAAAAGGTTGTATCTGTCATAGTTGTTGAAGAGATGATACGTAGAGGAATATTCTGAACGATATATATATATATATATATATATATATAAACTGTTTTTCTAGCCATTACTGCAATTTATGTACATTCTTTCCCTATTATAATGAGGCTCGTTATTTTTTTTTTCTTGGGAGGATATACAGTTTCCATTTGATGTCCTCGGCTGTCTTTAGTTGAGATGGAGGATCAGCTTGAAGCTTATACCGTAGCCTGTACTAGTATATCTCTAGTTATAATCCTGTATTAGCCAGTTAAACCTTATAAATGTAAAGTCAGATTTTAAGCAATGAAGTTCCTAAAAAGTAACTATTGAAAAAGAACGGAGTTTCAATAGAATTTGAGGATTAAATAATCGCTTTTTGCACCGAAAGTGGTTATTTTAGTTAGTAATAATTTTAATAGTTTTACACTCCTCATTATTAGTTTGATTTTTATGAAATTTCCTTTTTGTAAATTATTTTTGTAATAATTTCATATAAGCAATCATAAAATTACACGAGAATTGTATTGACATCTAAATAATGTTTAATTTTACTAACAGATTTCAAAATAAGCAACAAGTGTTTAGAGTGACGAAAAATATATAAGAATAAATGAATCAATAGGAAAATAAGTTTTGAAAATTTTGGTCTACTCAATGGTCATGGAATACTTTTTAAAGAGAACTACATTTTCTTCTAGTGTTTTTTAAGCATGCGAGTTTCATTTGTCTATATAATATTCTATTCGATAAATTGTGTTCGTAAGACGCATTGATGTATTTTCCAAAACTTCTTCCAAAGAAGAACAAGAATTTAAAATTTCTATTCAAACATTTTAAACAAGCCTTTCTATAGGATGTTTTCTCCTTGAGAAACACATGCAAATTTTTTTTATATGTATTTTGAGTATTTTTCCAAAGATGTCTTCTTTTTGTTTTTATTTTATGTCGATATAAATATGACCTTCTATCACAATAATCTTGATAATTTTATGCTCGATTAAATTACAAGGATGTAAACATTAATTAAGATTAACAATGTTATAAATGAAAAGAAATTATTAAAAAAATATGTACTTTAAACTAAGTATTAACATAAAAGAATATCATATATTTATTAATTTAATCATGTAAACATGTCTCTATTTTTACTATGCAAAGTAATGTGAACTTAGTTTCTTATCAATGGCGTGCTCCACATTATTCATTAAAATTTGATTTTATTAAATTTCCTTACCCCATGTCTTAAAAAATTATTTTACTTAAACCATTATTTAAGATCATGTGAATTATATTAACATATGAATAACGTTTAGTTTTGCCTACAAATCCGAAAAAAAAAATTACAAGTTGTTAAGCCTATCATGGTCATGAGATTTTGCCACCTATCGCTTTAATAGAGTCGTGAGTTTGGGTCCTTATTCCACTGAAGACTCATATGCTGTGTAACAGACTCACATTAAATTTGTGGACGTTCAAGTCCTCAGGTTAACTTGGTGAAGAAATGTAATGAACCACTTCATCATGATCAAATTTTAAGTTGTCTATCGACAACAGCCTTCGTATTATTCCTAAGTGTGAAGTTGATAATCGTTATATTAAGACAAAAGAGAACCAGAGGAGTTCTCCATATTGTAAGGAGATCAAATTCACCTAGAACTTATTGCGTACATAATAGTTGTACATATATAAATACAAATGAATTTATTGGGTATTTTTGAATGTATTTCGGCGACTGATAAGCTTAAATATTTCCTTTTGAGCTAAATTAAAAATTTATTAGAGAAATTCTTTATAAGTGTTTAAGATAAAAAAAATCGCAATTTATCTACACTCGAACGACATTTATTTTTCATCAGAAAATTGATCAGAAGCTTCGTGCATGAGCGCTAGACGTCCAATACATGAAGTCAGTTAAAAAAAGTTCGTGCTAAATTAACTCTGAATTTTCAGTTTTTCAGTCGATGTGTAAGCAAAACAAATTCACATTTGCTGTGAAGTTCGTATGATCATGATTATCTAAAGGCGAATTACCATTGAGTGGCTCTGTGAAAATGTTTTTTCAATGTATGTAATAACTAAAGCAAAATATAGAAACAAATCAAATACAGAGTATTAAATGCGATAGCAGATAATATCGACAGATCTAGACTTTGACAGTTTCCGTTATAATAATTCAAGCACACCCCTGTCACTAAATACTCATGTAATGTAAGAGTAGGTGAGATCTGGAGTACGAGTTAATGCTGTGAGTGAATTACATTAAATTTATGTTAAAAGGTTTTATAAAAATACAATTCTTTTTTCAACTGTTTTTACATAAAGTACCTTTAACACATTAGTTTAGTATAAATATTTTTTAAGATATATTTTTCTAACAGTGGGATGTGGTTCTTCAAAAAACCGTTACAGTTCTAAAAGTTAAAAGAGTCGACAAATTTTGTGTACCCCTGCTTAGGTATCTGAGACACTAAAATGTTTCAAATTGTGCATTTTTTTTATTTTGGTGTTAAAAACTAGAGGGCACTTCACTGATTCCGTAGTGTATCATTTATGGGAGTTCAATTAATAGAACGTTTGAAATTGAATTTTAAATGTGCAAAGAAACGTGTCGCTGACTTTGACGATCTACGAGCTCCAGAGCGTAAATCGCTCTTCTTGCTCGGATCTAGAAAAACTGTGATGTAGATTAGTGATTCTTTATTACGCATAAGCTATTGGTTGTGCTGGAACAGTACTGAGCTGCTATTTGTTGCTGGTGAAGTGAATGCCGATGGCTTCAAAGTTACAGTTATGGTGTGAGATGGATTGCAAGTCCACTGTTTAGTAGCTGCTTTCCTATTGGTTGGAGGGGATAATTCGATAGCTGTTAGCCGTCCTTGTTTTATGTTAGATTGTATAAGGGAGGTGGGTGCACATGTCCGACGCCAGTTTTATTTAGTTTAGACGAAATCCAAACTATATAAAAAAGAAACGTGCCGTGCCGTAGAAAATATCTGTACTTACGTTTTTCTCAAAATGTGGTTTTTATGATTATGGGAATCTTTCAAGAAAATCTTACTTTATCTATACATGCTGAAATCTCCATGACAAAAGATTTTTTCTATACAGTGAACTTTAATTTGTATCTAATACACTAATTTATTATTACAAAATTAGTATTTCAGTCGTTCAAGATTTTAGATATTTATATAAAAATATAGGAAATTAGAGTGGTTAAATTTAAATTTAAAAATGTTTTAAACTTAAAAGTATGTTCAATGAATAAAATGTTATGCTAAAAGGTGCTCTGTAAGTTTTTAAAGTTATCAATACTTTAAACTTTATAAAAGATGTAAAGGAAGGTAATTTCAAATTAATACAGTTATTGAGCATTAATGTGTTACACAAATTTATTTATGCTTATAAATGTGATATTCTTTGCATAGAGATACACAAACACACAGATGTCTCTATAATTAACTATGACTTCCATTGTTTTTAATTTAAAAATGTAAGATATCTGAGCCTGGCATGAAATAAGCTTATTTTGTCTTGTAGCAGGTGTTCCAAGAACTGCAATGGAACGGAATTGTACTGTAATTTATTTCAATTTGTTTTCATCAATTTATTCAAACTACCGTCTTTATTCGAGATTTGGAATCAAATTCTGTTGCCATTAAATACTCGTCGAAAAGTGGAGCTGATACACGTTTAATCTATCCAAGCTCCAAATCCTTCCGTTGGTATGGTGTGGAAGTTTGGAAAGGAAAGTGCTGGCTCAAGTATCGTCCTAGTTCTTTGACTGAAGCTCAAAATTTTAGTTCCATCTCCAACAGCCCAGATGTTGCTTATGATTACTACATTAATAAACGATCAATCAATAGTATTTTTGAAAATTCCCATTTTACTTATATCTTTGGTTCACCAGAATCCAATTTAATTCATCCAAGCTTAAATTTTTAAATGTTTTTCATAAATCACAGAAAAACATCCAACAACCTTCCAAAAAATGCATTAATACTGTAACAAAATATTTGTTTCACTGTTTTTTGTTTGTGTTACCTAATTCTCCCGGAAAACTATTTACACTCTTCAAGTCTCTAAGCCTCGTTTTGCAAAGATGAATGATTCTATAAATATAAATAGGTATTGAAACAGTTATAAGAAATTATTTATAAGTTTATATCCGTTAGAACCTACAGACTCCCTTTTCCGTTTGAAGTCCAAGATTTATTTTCTGGAATTTCAAGTTTTAGTAAGAAAAAAATGGAATCATATTTCAGAGACAACATTTTTTTTTGGAGAGGAAGCCTCTATCTATAAATTTATGAGCGTGGTATTTTTGTGCGTACGTAACTTATTAAATATATTAGAAGTGTGTGAATTTATGTGGAAACTCGTACGATATTGATTACTAGAATAACTTTAGGAAAATAATCGAATTCCTCTATTAATATTTATTATATATTTCCAACACCTCTTTTTTCCGAATTGCCTTCAAAAGTCGCGTTTATTTTTTATTCATGCTGAGGGTTTTGTTAAAGCTAGCATATGAAAGATGTGAATAAATATTGTATAAATTTATCTCAAAATTCTTAAACTTCACGAAATCAATGTCCGAGTTAAAACAAGACACATTTCATTTGTCAATTGAAAATCATTTTGTTCTCAAGTTGTGTTATTATAATAAAAGAAAGTTAGATGTGATATTATTCATTAAATCAATTAAAACAATAATAATAAGCAGCAATTTTATATTATTTTCGTATTATTTAACCGTCTCAATAATTAAATTATTTCTACTTTGACATTTACTTACATATATAAGGGGATAAGTTACCCTACATATAGGGTGATAATTTTCCACTTCACATTAAAAGTTTAATGTAACTCAAATGCTTTCAACAAGGAAAATATAAGATTTATTCATGCCAAGTTTATATACTATTCCCTTTTTTAATCTAAAATCAATGGAGGTCACATTATCTTAAAATTGGTATATCAATATACTTATGTAACTGTTTTCTAAAGACAATTATATTTACAAATATAAATAATTATACAAGAAATCCGCCCAAATCAGAGGAATCTCTCAGTGTCGGCAATGTTTGTGGGAGTTGTTTTTAAGGATGAAACGTGTGGCGCTTCAATGGATATCTTGCCGCTGTAGTACTTTTGGGAACGAACAAGTCAACGGTCCAGCAAAAAGGGGCTCGAAGCTACTTCAAACGAAACTTCGGATACTTTCATTCCATTCTACAAAGCTGCATATCAAGTAATTAATAGATTAAAGTCATGAAATTTAATTCAAGACAAGATACAGTCAAAGCGTTGGAGAGTTTGAGATGTCTTAAGAATGTCCATCAGTCCACGGCGAAAAGTTGTCGCTAAATTCTATCGCCTGATAGGTCATGGCTACTTGTCAGAGCATTGGAATCATTTCGAACCCTAGCTTTCCTCCCTGTAATTCATATGACTATAGATCATTTCCGTCATTGTGCATCACTTCAAGGAGACTCAGAAATGGTACTTTACTGGCGTACTTATGAGGCAAGGACTTCGGTCACTTTTTTTTTTTGCATTAGTTTTTATATTTGTATTTGCCTTGCCATTAGAAATAAAAACAAATATTCATGAATAATTACTAATTAATTCCAGTATTTTTATTAGTATTTCATATACTTAAACTTAATTATATCAAACATAAATTCACTGCTTTCAAAATTTTTAAGATGTACAAATTCTATACGCTGAATATAATTAAAATTTTAAAATTTCAGTTGAATGAAAGTTAAAAAATAAGCATATCTTATACGCTACACACTTCTCATAATCTTTACACAAATATTGCGTCATATTCAAAATTTGTGAGAGTAATTAGAAACAAAATTATATTCTCTGCAAAGGGAGATGCCTAATTTCATAATGTAAATCAATACCTGCATGATCCAAAAATCAGAATAAACTTTAACTCTTAATAATTCACGAAGCGAACAAATAAAGATAAAAGGCTCCGGTTTGCACTATACTAATAAAAAATAAATATGAGGTTTTTTTTGACGAAATGAAATAAAACTGATTCATAAACCTACATATTCGACGAAGTATAATGGATGGATTAAATAATTCCAACAAAAATTCCTTACTTAGAACTGATTGATTAGAATTATCGCCACACTTGGAAGCAACACTAAAAGGCTATTGGTGACGTACCGTGTAATTTTGCTCCTCGGTCAATTAACACGGAAGACATTTGCTCTAGTATGTCAATCTCCAAACATCTACACTATGCCAATTGGCGAAATTGAGTCTCGACTGATTTAACGTGCATTAACTCCACAAATCTTAAGTGACATCAGGACTTGAACCCACGACTCGATGGATAGAATGGCATCAGCGAGGTAGCAATAATGACCACAAAGATACTGCAAGCATTTTTGTTTTGTAAAATAAATATGTCAGAATGTTAACGAGTATTATATAAAAAAATGTGTAAATTTTTCAAGAATTATCAATATTCTGTATCACACTTATTTTATATTACATGAATAAGAGCAATAAACTATTGTTAAAATGAACAATAATTAATTATTTAGAAAAGCTGTATATTCTTATTTTTCACAAAGTGATTATCAATCTATATGCAGAAAATCTAAGTAGAAATACTACTGAAATAGTTAGGCAATTGATAGGATTAATTTGTTAACTTTAGTCTCGTGTCAGACTGGTGTTAGTTCAGTGGAGACGCATTATCTCGTAACGCAGGTCTTTAGAAATGAAAAGTTTAGACTTAGAGTAATCAATATCTGTCTACTTCCCGTTGGTATAGCGGTCTGTGGAGAGCTGAAGGATTATTTCCGGGAAATAAGTTGCCTCTTTAGAATATTTCCAAGTTGAAGAGAGCTGGATAATTTCGTCCCTTTGTTGAACACTATTTTGTTTGATAACAGATATGCAGTACCTTCTACATAGGAAATATCAAAATTTGAGTCAAGATTCAACATAAGTAAAATACATGATTATAATAATTTCATAATAATAATCCTTTTTGTTTCAAACAAAAAGTTGTGAATAAAAATAATAATTTTAGCTGCCACAAAAAAGATTGGATTCTGCTTTTAAAATGTAAGATTTTTAGAATGAAACTGTTGGTACAAAAAGGAGATGAAAACTTAGTCTTATTATGTTGTGACATTAGTATATCCTGAAATTTCTCCTCACTAACCTCGGGACTTAAGAGTACTTTGAACTGCATGAAATTACAATTTCTTTCCAACTAAAATGAAACGTGATTACGTAAATTAGAGGAAGATAATAAATGAGTAATTTGAATAAAGATCTTGATATATTAATGAAATAGAACTGAATAAAAGAAGAAGACAGAAAATAATTTCATCCTAATAGTTATAAATAAATTGGATTGAATGTCATAATTAATCTTTTGGATGGATGTGACTCATAGAAAGAGAGAGAAAAAAAGGAGAGAGAGAGAATATTCTAATGCACAAATCTATTGTTAGTGAGAAATGTTTGAATTAGAGCAAGGTATTTGTTATACTAGAATTTTATTAAAAGATCGTAATCTAGGATTAATGAGATAAATGGGATTCGAGAGAGAGACATTTTATCTATTCTTTAGTGATTATTAAGGTATTTTTAGTTGGATTCTAGCAATTATTGACACTATAATTAGACTGAAACACAGCGGTAGAACCAAATAATGAAGGAGGGAAACAAAGTTTATAACACAATGTTTTTATACCTATCGGAATCTAGCATACGTATAGATGGTAAGATGTGATGAAATCTGTTAAAATTTCAGGATTGAGTATCACAAATGAAATACAATTTAAAATTAATTTAATTTTAACTGATAAAGCTGTATGTATATAAATGGGAATATAGTGATATATAGAACAAAATCTAATACCTTATCAGATTGAATACCAACGTGTAAATACAACATAAAATAACACTTAATTTAAGCTACATTTATTAAAAGTAATGCATCTACTAAATATATAGTGTGGTAAGGGTAATAATTTGCCTCCATATACTGTTAGAAACACAATCTACAAATAAAATTACCTCATGTTTAAATTTGCAATGTTTTAGAAAGTTTTATTTAATCAACATTAATTTCTTTAGAGGGGGTTCCTTTAATATTATTCACTAAAATCTAAACTGTATTTACAGGTTTTTTTAACAGGCCGTTTTAAGGTCTCATTAAAACATTTTTTTATTTGTAAATTAAGATATATTACTACATTTTTAGCAATTGAAAACAGTTTATTTAAATAATATTAATATGATTCATACTCTTAAAGACTATTATCTTTTCGGGAATATTATTAAGTAGCAACTCTATAACACCATAGAATATTAATCACATCTTCCTGTGATTGTTATTATTAACACCAATGAATAAAACTTTCTAAAGATTTAAAGAACGTTTCACATAAAGAAATAAATAGAAATAATCATGTTAGTTTTTAAATACATGTTTTTGATTTATAATTCGTAATATACAAAAATAAATGTTTGCAATATAAGTATGCAATCTTACTATTTTTTTAAATACTCAAAAATGTTTTAAAAGTGATTTTAGTAAACAGTTTTTATTTACGAATTATTTTCATCTACAAAAAAATAATCCTTGTAAAACTTTTTGCACTTTTTATAAGTAATCAAATAATACATACAACTATTCCTAATTTTAAATTTGGTTCTAATTTATTATCAGAAAACTCCTTGGAAGATTGATTTTTGTATCCCTCCGTAAATGCTGTTTACGTGGACTATATACATCAAATAACATATTAGTACTCCCATTTTATTTAAGTACTAGCTGGTACACCCTTTCTTCGCATGGTTGAATTGAAACTCATAACAATCAAGTTTGAAGTATAAAATTTTTAATGAAGTTCTGTTATTATATACCATTTTTAGTAATTTTCAGTGAGCTCATAGTGATTATTACAACTAAATATTTATTAAAATTACTCTACTCTTTTTTTTAGAAGAAGGGAAATGGTTCCTTCCTAATACCATATGTATACCTTGTTGTCTGTATTGATAAATTTTTTGTAGAAATTATTTTGTCGAAAATTTAAAAAAAAAAAAAAAAAAAAAAAAAATGAAAATTGACACTGAATTAGCGCTATTGTGAGGAATTAGCGAAAAACAAAGGCTATTTTACATCCTTTAAATGGTAAAAATTTTCTGATTTTTACATATCTTGTTTGAGAGTGGGGATGTAGTTATAAGAATCGTAATTTTGCAGCATTTCCATCGAGAGCAAGGCCGCAAAGTATACAAAGGTATTGCCTCAACAATATTAATAAAGAAATTTTTAAAAGAAAAAACAAGAGAGTAAATTATTGAAAAATAAAAATATTTAATTTCAAAATAAAAGTATGTATGTAAATAAAAATTAGCGAGAAATAGAAACACAGCAACAAAATAGGGCATTATTTGAACTGAGACCCAACGTTAGAGCGCTGACGATTTATCCTCCATGCACGTTTATCATGTAGCCGAGTGGCGAAAAAGCGAACAAAGCGCAAGTTATGTTGTATAGGAATTTTATAGCTCAAAGGCGTTTGATTTTCGGGCATGAGTAAAAAGTAATTGGCTTTTGACGTCGCTCTAGATGCAACATGAGGGCTATAAGCGAAAGACATTGTAATTTTGAGCTTCTGTCAAGTGACGAGGACGATACCTGAATAGGTATCTCATTCTCCTCACTTTAACACATCTCCGACTTGAGGACTTTTAATGTGCATCAGTTCCAGCTTCACGTGGGTCTAAAGTAGCATCAAGGCTCGAACCCAAACTCGATAAAAATCACCGAACGTGAGTCCGTTACCATCTAGGCTACCATTGCCTCGAGAAATAAATAAAGATAACTCATAACTTTAAATACTAGGCGTAAGAGTCTTCCTTCGTTAAGATCTATATAGAATTTCACTGAAAATTGCTGTTTCAAATGCAGAAGTGAGGCCTCGAAAGAACTATGAAAGATTAAATTAGTGAACGGAATTGTGATTTTAATGTCCATTTCTGATCTTTTAAAGATTCCGAGGCCTTGAAATTCAAGCAGAGGCTTTGTGCTGGATAATCTTGCGCATGTGTGTAGCTTGATTTCATTATTTGGATATCATTTGGTGAGACATCTGTTATCTTTGAAGGCTGTCTGCCTAGAAATAACACGCTTATAATGGGGCATTCTCTATCTATCGGTTAAGTGACTTTGAGAAGTTATTTTAATTGTGATCGATCATTTTTTCGAAACATAGTAATTTCTTTGAATGAAATTCGCAAATTATAAAAAATATTATTTTTATATTTACGTAAATGATGTGTCTGTGAACTCGTTAAATGACATGAAAAGCATGCAGCCATTTACCATTAAACAAATAATTTACATTATCAGTTTTAAAAGTACAAACTATTTTGAATAAATGCAAAAAATTCATTTTAAACTTTAATTCAATTAATCGACGTGCGTAATTTGTATATAATAAGGTTATCGTAAAGTTTTAATTATTACTAATAAATAAACGAGTTATCTGGATAAAATTTATGCCACATATTAAATGATTTTTATGTACGGAATGTTCTAAATTACAGCTGTTAATGTTGATTTGTTTAATTTCAGAAAGTCATAGGTTCAAATAACATGCAATATCGTAAAGTTTTAATTATTATCCAGAGATTTCGTAGATCTATAATTATTAATATAAATTTATCGAAATGTATGAGCTTAATTTTTATTTATTATACTTAAAATTTTCCTACAAAGTCACCATCCAGAATTATACATTATTCCCAGCGTTTTTTAACCTTACGAAGATCATCAATGTAGAAATCAGCAGATTGTACTTTATCCCTTTCATACTGAGGGTTACTGTAATCTACAGCTTCGTAAAACTAAAAAAATCAATATTAATAGCTGTAATTGACAGCAACATGTATGTAAAGATTTATTGAAGTGCGGAGTAAATTTTATCGAGTTTTCTTGGTTATTTCTCGCAATTAGTTATCTATACCATGCCCTCTAGTATAATTCCCCATATTCAAAAAGCGATTCGAAGGAATTAAATTTCATTAATATTTCCGAGAATTACTAAAAAAATATTTTATTCTTTGTTACACGGGATGTATTACACCACATTTAATTAGTAATGTTTATAATTACATAAGTATAAATAAAACTTCTAATGAATTGTTAATAGAAATCATCAGCATAAATATAATGCAAGATATTTGAAGACTTCTGCATAAGGATAAAATAGAAAATTGGAAATTTCAATCATGTAAATAACAGATTGAACATCACATTTAAAAGTTTTGATATGAAATATTTTATAATCATTTCAGTAGAATGAAAGAGATCTAAATTAAAAATGAAGTATATCGATTACAAAAGAAAAATAACAAAATTAAATTTTATATACTATTTTTGGGTACGCTTTGGAGTCTGAAATCTCTTGTAATATCGAGTTGCTACCTGGAAAAGAGAATTTCGAATCCACCACTTCTGATACCCAAAATTACACTGAATTTTGAAAGTTAAATTTAAGTGAATAGCATCGAAAGTAAACAATTCTTCGCACTTTTTTCTTACATTATCATTCCTATTATTATATTCATGAATTTCAATTGCTAGTATATTTCCGCATAAACCAAATATTTAAACGAAGAAAAGTTTAAATTTTTTTAGGAACATTAAGTTTTCTCTCTCATTGATTTTAATGAAAATTTCTAAATATACTGATCGAAGTTAAAAAATAGGAGACCGAAATCTATGTTGAATAAGGATTCTTAAAATTTTCATCTTCTATGCTCGCAAATTTTGAGAAACATTTTATTTCCCTGAGAAAACATTTTCTTTCGTTCTTCATTATTTATATTCTACATACGTATATTCACCAAAATAGCACTTGAAGTTAGTTATTAAATTGTAGATGAATTTTTAAATATATTATTTAATATATAAATTATTCTATAATTAGATTTTTTTTCTATAGACATTAGAAATGAATTTTTTTTGTTCATTGTATATAAGCAGTTTCAATAGTTTCCTCTTGTTATCATGTAAATTTGATAAAGGATTATACATCGAAAGCTCTTAAGAATCAAAAACTCTAAAGTATTTTTGAATTCTTTAACATTTTTCTAAAATTTTGTAAATGTTTTTTTTAAAACAACGTAACTAACATATATTTTTTAAGAAATAAAAAGAAATATCCAAGTAACTTTTTTCTAATATAATTTTTCTAAATGATAAGCTTTAATGTAAGTATAAACATCATTATTCCTTTACAGAATGTACGTATTTATTTTTTAACGACTTTGTAATTATTCTTTTTAAAAAGTAATTGCAACTTAGCTATTTTATTAATATACTAAAATGTCAATTACACATTCTAACAATTGAAGAAGTAATTTTCAACTTGGTTCTAAGAAAAACTTCTGAAAATTTAAATAAAAGCCTATCATACATAGCGTAAGACAAATAATCTTGTCACACATCTTAAGACAAATCATTCATATTTTATTAAGCCTTTACTTAATTGGCTTAAGTAATAATATGAGAAAGTTAATTTTGATATAAAAAAGATACTAAAGGAAATATTTCATTATTGTCATTTTATTTTTTAAGCTTACCTGAGTAAAATGTATTTATAAAACTCTTTGAAGTTATTAAATATGACACTATTAAAACAAATTTAATTCATATCCATTTTCATGTAGCATTACAACTGTTTTTACCATCCATTGAGTAAGCAGTGCATTAATGTAAAGTATAAGCATATTAACACATACTTGTTTTGCTGTTCACTAGCAATACTTTTTTTGCAAATGCTTGGTAGCTTTTGACATTAAAGAATTTTTTTTACTTAGAGCACGAATCACGTATAATTTTACCAAAAAAATCATAAAACCCAATACACTGTTCAATTATAATAAATTTATGAAGATCACTTTAATCTCAGTACTGTCGTACTATTTTATTCTACGTAAAACCTCTAAAGGATGAAAAGAGTTCTAATGTACCTGGTAAACTGTGCTTTACTTAATACATAATTATATTGCTTTAATGTGCGTGCATAATTCAAATGTGCCTACGTGAAGCTCGGATGTATTGGGTAACAGATAATGTACTTAAAGGTACTGAAACCCTTTATGTCCCGGAACGTCCACATCGAAAGCTACCAAGCGGGCCTCAAGAGAATTTTCCCTAAGAAAATTATCAATGGATATGAGGAAAATTGCACAGCCAATGGCATGAATGCGTCATGAAACACTCCACAATGAGACGTGTTATGTATGTAAATTCTCGAGTATATGTCTTTAAAGGGTACATGTTTCCCACATTACTAACATTTGAGGAAGATTCAAACTTTACTAAGATATTCTAACTAATTGCTTCTAAATCGTAGAGTTGAGAAATAAATTATATGAATAAGTTTTCGATTATTTTTGCATTTCATTTTAAAAATTTACTTACGATCGTAACCTTTCATCATAATTTTGTGTATGGGAAATATCTGTATTAGTTTACTGTCTCTCGCCACGAATACTAAAACTTTTATAAAATATCAAGTATTACTCTTTATCGAATGCCTGTGATTCATGGGAGCTACCTTCTACCAGACAGCGACGGATCTTAATCCTTCTAAATTACAAAGATGTTCAAGTAACTCCCGCTCACTATATTTACATTTACAATATTTTTATTACCCTAACCTTTCAATATCAAATTCTATTCTGTGTCACTTTTACACAACGGTAATAATTTTATTCATTACACTTCTAAAGTATACCTAATTTGCGTAAACTTGTTTCATTTAGTTGGGATCATTACAACATAAAGTCAGAAAGAAACCTGAGATGGTAATAAAGGTAAATCTCGTGAGTGGTCTAAGTTATATATACATATAAAAATGTATAATTTTTACAACAATAATAAAGAACAACTATCTAGTTAAAACGATGAATAATTATTTTATGTTTTAAGTCATTTACTGATTTCTCTCTCCTTTTTTGAAAAATCACTTGCTCTAATTTTATTTTCACGCTTCAAATCCTCACTTATAATGTGTAGTACAGATTTCAAGAGTAGGGGAGATTCAAAAGTAGGTAGGGAATTTTAATAAGTTCCGTCAGTTGTAATATGGTCAATTCCCGAAAAGGAGAAATTGATGAAGCGTGCTTCAGGTACTATTCTGAATAACCTATTTAATGATGGAATGGTGAAGCTAAGGTCTTGGAGTTCTCTTCGCTGTGATTACTACTTGTTTAATTGTTTATTAGCATAGCGCTTAGAAGTAACACGATGAATATTGGCAATGGACCTCGAAATTTTGAGCCTCAGACAAGTGACCAGGACAACATCTAATCTGATCCCTCCTTCAAACTCCACGGAACACTACACCATTGGGAGGACTTGGAAATTCAACCAGATTTAACATACATTAGAAGCATCATCGCTGGAACACAAGCCAAGACTCGTTGGAAATAATGCCGGGTGTGAGTTGAAGACCACGACCATTAATGCTGCAGCGGCCTAATATATATATATATATATATATATATATATATATATATATATATATATATATATATATATATATATATATATAAACCTTTATATAACACTCAGCTCTATGTTCGACGAGATTTTATTCATCCTTTTTTGAATTTCATTTTCCAAAATTTTGTGTTTCAATGCCGTCCCAATACCTCATTTTTTTTAGTACCTAGGTTAATTTGTTTGCTTATTTCAAAATAGAAAAACCGTTTTTTTAATTTAATTCAGCATTTCCCTATTTTGGAGAAGCTTTCGGACTCTATAATGGAAAAAACAGAATGTATACATGTGGAAGAGGGGTGGAAGAAATTGAGAATCCGAAATAGCTGTGGGCACATAGACTCAAAAAAGTTAGGAACTGTTATACTAAACATGTGTTAATCAAGATTATAATTTATTATAATAAATTGTGGAATGAGAAATAATAATATAAATACTTATTAGAAAAGTTATGCAAATATGAGAATCCCTTACAAGTAATTTATGTTTTCATGACGAAAAAAAAAAGTCGCCCTTTACTAAAAAATTAATTTTACTTATTTCTTCTAAGATAGTTAAAGAAATAGGGATAAAACTATTCAATCCTTTAAAAAAATTCGTAGGTGTTTCCCTGAATGGGTGTATGGAATGTGTTTTTTGTATCCCCAATGACACATTCTTTCTCATCCAACGCAATTAAGATTCGCCATAACATTTGTCCCGAAGAAATGAACTTTTCAAATGTCAGATATTCCGAAAGATAACAGAGCAGATAAAAAGTTACTGATGAAATGAGAAAAACAATTATTTTTGTATTCTAATCTTTCTTGTTTAAAGAAAGACGCGTCTTCTCGGGTTTCTTAAATTAATATAAATTGTTTGGGCAGAAAGCGGCTTTTCTCATTTCTTTCTGATCAAGAAATAACACATAATTTAATTATTCAACCACTAATGGATAAATTTAAGCAAAATCTTTTTTAATATACATCGTCAGGGCCGTAAAATGTCATGAATAATATTTAAAGTATGTTTAAAGAATGGTTAAAATTATTTCTAAAATGGTTATAATAGAAAGAATACAGAGAAGATAAACAATGGGAATTCAGAAACATTGTTTTTTTCTACAGTAATAACTGTATGAAATTCAGTTATATGTTTTCAAAAGATAGTACTCAATCGTAATTTAAAAGGATAATGTAATTCCTTTATCACAAAATGAAAAAAAATGCTGTTCAATTATTTGAATTTCAAAAATTAAATATATTATTGTTTAGATATAGTGCACTGAATTAAATCCAGTCACTTATTTTAAACTACATAGTTAAATTCTGGAACTTTAAAATCAGATATTTAATTGGTAATCATTATTAATGACAGACTATTTATTTTCTGGTTGATATGGATGCACATAGGTGAAAGATAGCAGTTAATTTAAATTTCATTTTCCATAACGCTAAAAACGTTACCATTAAAAATATTACTATTAAAAAAGTTACAAATGCTACTGAGTGGTGAAATTGAACTTGTAAAAATAAATATAAAAGATTTCAGAGGTACAGTTTGTTAAAAAAGGTGCATGACACCCCCTCTTGAGAAAGTGCAAATAGTGCTGTCTCTACGAAACCGACACAATTATATAGCAAAAAATTTAGTTATGCGTATTGAGCTGTTGCTTTAATTTCTGACTGGTTCCGACTTCGCAGCTTTCCCTTGCATTAATGTGTATGTGCCACTGCCATTGAAAAAAAAAATGGAGTAATTTTTGAATATCACATTTTATTTTAATTGCAACATCATCACATTTTACATCACATCGCAAACATCCCATTTTATTTTAAATTGTAATTTGTTGAGCTTGTACAAAAGAATTTCGTCGTTAAGGTTATAATGTGAGTGGATTGTTCTACATGTATTTGTGGATCAGCCTTTGAAAAGAATGGGTCGTGGACGGGCATCTATTTGTTGGACAGGGGAATTGTTACCTCTTGCTCAACAAGCCCATCCTTGTGCAGCGTATTTTGGTCAGCTGAGTTCATCAACCACCCACTGTACTCCACAGGTATGTTCTTGGGGACTGAAACTGAGTTCACATCAGAATTGAATATTGTTAGAGTGGAGGTATTCCAGAAGACATTTACGGACCTGTAAGTGTCTTCCGGAACAATAATTCCCTTTCAAGTAATGATTTTAAACTGAGGACAGTATGTAGAAGCTTAATATCAAATGTATGGCTGTCCTCTGAGTTAAATTGTGTACATGCGATCAGTCCTAAAACTTTACGAACACAATGTGTACATGAAGTAAAATTAATTCCATTAAACAAGAGAGAAAATTATTATTAATGTGTAAACTCTTTATAACTTTTAAATATTTCCTTAACTGAATTATAGATGAAAAATGAATTTTACAAATATAAGCGAGTGAGGCGGTGTTTCTTATTTATGAAGATAGAAGTAGGTTAATAAAGTAAAGTCGTTAACGACGCGAGATTCTGCTTCTTACATTACATTTTTGTGATAAGAATTGTTCAACAAAAAAAGAAAATTATTAGGAGTTAACCTTATTTAAAAAAATAGTTTTAAGGCAAAGACATTACAGATCTAAAAGGAGCATAATACTCATGAGCAATATCTGAATTAAAATTTTATATTTTGTGAAATTGTTCAAATAAATAACATCAAAGTTTGATTTAAAATTAGTAACACGATTTGATGTGAGATTACATAATAAGATCTAAAACTAGACATATGTGATTTATTTCAGCTCATCACCTATGAGTTTCCAGTGATAATGGTCTTCGAATTTATGATCCGTGAGGTTAGAATTGAGTTCTTGGATTAAGCATTCGCTTTGTAAGATATTAGTGGTTACTGCGCATGAAATTTAGATGAAGACTAGATGAATTGAGAAAATGGAGAAGAAATCACAAGTTTCAAGTATATCTTAGGCGAATAATTTTAATTTAAAATGAAGCCGTGGACAGCGAATGACCATTATAAGCCTTCTAGAGCAGAGGTCGGTAAACTACGAACGTAGGACAAAATCCGGTTCACGGGTTAAAATCTTTTCCTTAAGTGAAAATGATTGTGAATAAATCGAACTATGCTTTGTAACCACTGATATACCTAAACAAGTTACAACAGCATTTTTCGAATCTCCATGTTAGCATTAAAAATATTTCCATGTATTAAAATCCATTTAGCTATACAACTGGTAAGCATTCCATAGACTTTTAATTATAAATAACGGTTCTCTATAAAATAATGAAATTCGCTAACAAATAATGTCTAAAGAAAGGAATCTAGTCCAATGTATTGTATTGGAAATAACCTCATTTAATAACGTGAAAATATAAGCACTGTGGTTATAGCAGTTTTAGAGGAATGTGTACCAGAATTCCAAAAATCTAAAGTTTGAGAAAACATATGCCATCCAGAATGCATAAATATTTCTTCATGGAGTGGTACATTTGCTTAAAATTTTAAGATTGAATGTCGGGCATATTTTTTTTTATCAAATTCACATAAATTATACATCTACACTATCAACAAAGCGATCATTACTTTTTAACAGCAAAGAAAACAAATGATCTGGCGTTTAGTTATCTTAATCCCTTCCAAAACAAAATATTTAACAGTATATGCCTCTTTAACAGTAATTCCAAAACGTACAAAGAACTTTACTTTTATATAACTTCCAAATTGATTCTAAACACAAAAGCACTATATCATTGATCAACATATTGTATTGCCTTTGGAAATATGTAGAAATCTATCAAATTCTTTCTTCTAAAATTTTCTTGATTTTTATTTTCCTATGGTCACAAATGTACTACTACATGGTACTACTTTACCATGTTGTTACACAAATTTCGAGTCCTTATATCTGTATAATGTTCCTTTTTTTAAAATGAAATAGAAATTCAACCCCTTACAATTCTTAGAAAAGGGAATATCTTAGCACCGATGTGTAACTAATGTTCTTCTTTCTCGGGTACTGTATTTCTTTCCTTTGAATAAAAAAGCACCTTCGGTGCTTGAAGCTGTTTTAGATTACCTGACGGTTTCACTTCTCGAAGTCGTACGCTTTCCCTAGTGTTGCATTGCATTCAAACTTTTCAATGCTATGAATAGAATTCCCGAGAGGAAAAAAAAGTCCTTTTCTTGAAATTTGAAACATACCATTGTGAGGTGAATATTCTGTTGACGAAAACCTCGCAATTTCTTTTCAGAAGATTTTTTTTTTTCGTTCACAGAAGTTACTTTCTAACCCCATTTTATAGAACTTAATGACAGGGAGATTTTAAAAAAGCTACGATATCATCTGATTCGTGAAAAGTATGTATAAAAGTGTCCAGTGGTACATTTTATATAGTTTATAATTTTATTTCGAAAAACAAATTTAGATGAATGCAATATCCGTTTTTCCTCCTCTGAAATCAAACAAAGATGAAAAATAAAGTGATAAATATAATTACTGATAAAATATAAAAACAAGCTCCTGAGACCGTGAGTAGTCATAAACATCACATTGCAAAGTAACATGAGTGCTATTGACGACGGGCCTCTTTATTTTGTACCTCGGTGAAGTGACGAGGAGGATACCAGAGCTGGTGCCTTCCTCTCCAAATTTCCACTCCACGTCCATGAGAGGACTTCGGACCACGACAAGATTTTATGTGTATCAGCCCCGCCAGAAGGCGGTTCAGAATGGCATCATAACTCGATATAACCACTCGCCGAAACAACACCAGCTGCGAATGCACGACCATGAGCTTTAGTCTACCATGGCTACAATCACAAAAGGAATATAATTGGGCTTATAAAAAATGACTATCCACACCGAATAATTTTCTATCATTAAAAATTATTACTTTATTCATTTATATGACTCATACACATCACATTTGGGTGCTTGTTTTTCAATAGGTTACATAAAGTTACGTAAAAGATAATGTAAATTTTAAAAAAATACAAAAAAATGCGTTCAATTTTTAAACAATAAATATATCTAAATATACATTAATCTATCAGTAAGTAATTAAATTCAACACTTATAGAATCACACTCTCTTTCACTAAAAGTATAAATATAATTACAAAACTACGTATCTTACAAATGCAATCATATGTTTTTGTAATTTATGTAGGAAAGAAAACAAATTACGAATAATCTGATATTTTGCCCAAAATTTCCAGTCGTTAAACTATTCGAGACAAATGCTATAGAATTGTTTTTACTTACGTCTAGACTTTGTGGATAAAAATATATAATATCTTAATAAATTGGGCAATTTTGAAAATAATATATATCTGTATAAAAGCATCATGTCTTCGAACAACATTTAACGACAAATAAATTGAAGTATTACTATATACTTAACTGCTTTTCGTGTTAGTTTACAAAATTAAACCAAAGAGGAAATTTTTACTATATCTAAAACAATTGCAGTAAAAAAAGCGACGTATGAATATTTTGTACTCAATATTCAATTAGATTGACAATAAACTGCAATGCAACAAAAATTGAGATAATTTTAAGAACTCTAGATTTAATATAAAAATATTGCTTTCATACTATTCATTTTGAACGGTTATCACACATAATTTGTTTGTTCTCTTTAAATGTGTCGTATGTTTCCGTTACGAGCCAATGAGTGTTTTAACTTTTTTCTAGGCTTGTGACGTATTTAATTCTTTAATTAACTCTATAGCCATCTTAAAGTCTAATTAAACAGTCAATAAATTCAAAATTCCAATTGAAGATAAGTAAAACTCAAATTTCAACTTTTTTTCAACTTAACTCAAATTTTTATATCAGTTTATATTCTAATAATACAGTAAGCTTACTTAATCACTCATTCCGATTCAAGTACTTGTAGGCTATGGAAGATTCACTTCCAACATAAAATGATAATTGTTCCGATTCAATCCTGTTTACAAATATCTAATAGCTAATAATTTCCCTCGATCTCCCCCTCTTTCTTTTCGATCCTTTTCACTTATATACCACTTCTTTAATTCAAATCCCTGCACTCACCTACCTCTAATTTATCTAATAGCGTTTTATATTGATTTGGAAGAAATATTGATTTTATGCAATTCAAATGACCAAAAGTCCCCGAGCTTAGTGAAGAACGTCACAGACTGAATTGATGAGTTTGTTTATATACGAATACACTAGTAAGCAAAAAACATGTATTTTCCTCAAACAACGCATGCGTGATAGATCGCAAAGTATAGAAAGTTTTTCTTCCTTTAGTTTATATATCTTAAATTTCAGAGGAAAATAATTTCAGTCAAAAGGATAATTCCCAATTTATGAAAATGAATTTTTTTTTTTTTTTTGAAAATATTTCGAAGTATTAATAGTTTATTGAGTTGTTACCAAAATGAAAAAATCTGATGTTGAAGAAATTTAGACCTGAATAAGAGAAAGTTACGCTATCTAGAAACTACCTAAAACCTACACTGGAAATTATTAATAGATTATATATGATTATGAATATATAAAAATAACAATGAAAGTTGAATATTATTTTGATATTTTGATTTCCATTTTGGGTATTTGCATCACTACCTACATGCAAAAAAATTCTCACGGATAATTTAAAGTCCGCATCATCTGGAATCCTTACGGTGATTTGATTAAAAAATTCCACCCATTATATGTGCTTGTGAACTTATTGTATACTTTCTTGCGTTCGAAAGTTGTAGAATTATTTTTCATTTCGGCTTACATACAAAGAATTTGAATTTAGGATGAGAATTTGAGATAAAAAAATCTTAGCTTATTGATTGGTTGGTTTTATTTCGAAATATATGGTATTGTAAATTCATCAGAATAATTTGTTTCTTATTTTCCAGTTAAAATTTCTCGTTTTTGAAATATTTCAGGTTAGCCATCATGTCAGGTCAAAACTGATTCTTCTAAAATCTAATTTAAAACATAATGCCTTTAATTAAAAAAATTTGTACTCATCAATTTAATTTTAATCATACAATATAAAAGTACTTCCTTCTTTTCCGCAATTTTCTACTAGCATAAAAGCCATATTCAAAGTTGTTTATTCCAAACGATGGGAAAACGAATGTATCTTTTTTTACACTTTTGAATGCTAAAAGGAAATAACAAGCAGCATGAGAGATTTACTTCAAATAGGAATGTATTGTTTATCGACAGGAATGCAAGCGGAGGGGGAGGAAAGGGATTTAGAAAGGAATTCTCGAAATAATGTGGGACTTTTCACATTCCAGATCGATATATTTCCGATATATAAGAAAGAAAAAAATTAAGATAAAAATGAAAGTGAGCCGAACAAATTATTTTAAACTCGGTGCAAAGAAAAAAATTTCTTACGTTTTTTTTTGGGTAATTCAATCAATTTTAAATTACAATTTATCAGTGGGAAAAGGTATTCGACGTATTTAAAAACTATTAAAAACTAAAGAACAAAAAATTGGTTATTAAAACTAGAAAAAAGGAACTGGATAATTCACTATTCTATTGTCCAGTGGTCATATTTCCCTTTCCTAATTAGTCCTTGACTATAAAGCTTTCCGTATCCCGAAAATTCTTCACCATACCGTTTCTGGATGATGAAATTGTCTTTGTCTTCTTTGGAGCCCTATCACTAGAGGCACCACATTGTTTATATATTTAGAAGTATAAAATTATAGGTATAATGATGAAACCAGGTTTCACTGAAATTGACAGTTGGACGCCAAACGGTAACGACAAGCAGCCGAGAGAACCAATCAATTTTAAGTCTGAGGGTAAATGGCTGTCAAATGAAAACAAATCTGTGAATCAATACGAATTAGTTTTAGAACCATTCACCAAATGGATTTCTTGATTGATTTATTGTTTTCTAAGTCGCTTTTAGAAGCAACAGAGAGTTAGTAAGAAGCAACAGAGGGTTATAGGCAATTAATCTCGTAATAATGAATGTCGGTCAAGTGACGAGGACGACACTAGAGTTGACAACTCTCACTCCAAACCTCCATACCATGCTAACTAGGGGACATGAAACCTCGAACAGATTAAACGTGCATCCATCGATCATGATATTTTAAGCTACCTCAATCGCTCAACAAATGCAAACATACAATGGTAACACCAACTTTCCTTAACAAAGTCATCTGTCTTTAAACAAAGCTAGAGCTAGTGGAGGGTAGTGAATATATATTGTGTTCTTAGGTGGAATACATTTTTATCTTGGTCCCATTAATATGTTTGAAGGAATCCAGTCTAGAGTTTGAAATCGAGCTTTTTCAGGGGTAGACACATTGGACTAACATCAGTCTGGCAGACTAATTGCTATAAGATAGCAGTATTGTAGTTATTCCAATCACTTTGATAACAAATATGTATGTCAAATACATAGTTGTTTGAATATTAAACTGGCGATTAAACCGGATGTGTTGCATTTCTTGATCACTGTTCAAAGAGTCAGTTTCCAACCGCATAACGTTCGTCCTTAACCACTGTTGCCACACATCATGCTGTACAGTGTGTTGATATGTTGTTTCCACGAGGCGATATTTCTTCCATCAAGTAAATAATGGACATTATAGGATTAGAAATACAGCGTCTTCCATATTTAACAAGTGGCTGCGGTAGCCAAGTGGTTATTATCGTGGATTCGCAGACAGCTTTTTTCGTCAAGTCGAGAGTTCAAGTCTTGATGCTTCTAAACACCCGCCTTGTAGCTAGGTCTGATACACGTTAAATCTGTCGAGGCTCTCCTTTCCTCCCGTTTGCGTGGTGGGGAAGTTAAGCTTAGAGAGGGAAATATCAGCTCAGGTACCATCCTTGTCTCTTGACCGAGTTTCAAAATTACGAGGTCCATCCCCAGTAGTTCTCATGTTGCTTCGAGTATGACGTTAATAAAACCAATTAATCAATCAATCTAATAAAGCCGTTGCTAGCTTAGCTGACCGAGTATAATAAGTTTGGAGCACCGTCCTTCAAAATGACATATGTCACTAGTACAACATAATACATTCAGGTTGGCCAACTTGCGAAATCATCATTCAAATTCGCAGAGCCTACAGCTGTTATTAATATTCCACTATTTCACGTTTGAAATGGCCTTTCTCGCGAATACTTTAATTTGTGATCTTTGTAAAAATAAATATGGTATCTAGATAAAAATACAAATAAAGTACAAATAAATATGATAACTAGACAAAAATACAAATAAA
>BMAW01093967.1:658276-715859 GCA_019974015.1 Nephila pilipes
TATACTATATATATTATATATATATATATATATATATATATATATATATATATATATATATATATATATATATATATATATATATATATATATATATAATTAACATAGTTCTGTAGATAGGCAATATATATTGATAAAAGTAAGTATTTGCAATTTTCGTCAGGGTCATAAAGAAAATATTAAAAGACGTATGTCCATGAAATGCGGTACAAAGAGTCTATGAATATTAATAGTGGGCAAAACTGAACTACTTTTTTCGAAATTCACCTTAATTTTCTTAAATTTAAGTTTTTAAGGAAATTAGGCTTTATTTCGCCTGCTTGGATAAAAAAAAAACTGTCGATTTTGTCTGCGGCATAGCGGAAAGATTTCGAAAAGCGTGAGCTTGTAATTTGGTTCAAAGAATCTGTGAATATTGTTCTGGTAATCCCCGAAACCAATTTTTTAAAATCAAACTTAGATTTTATGAAGTTTTATTTTAAATCTTGAGTACGACGTGTGTGATGTCTCACTGTATCTTCTCCAGATAAATCGTTTAAATTAGATATATATATTTTTTTAATTTACCTTTTCTAAAAACGTTATTACGACTCATTTTGTTATTTGTAACTTAATTAACATTATTTTCTGAATGAATCCTTGTCTCAAAACAATATTATTTGAAAAAGCCTATGAAGTTAATTCTTTGATAATGTTCCTTTTTTAATTTGGCAACATTTTTCTGTTGGGAAACGATGGCAAGTACATGCGGCGTACTATTGCTTTATGAAAACTTTTAAAAATTATTATTCTTTACTTTTGTATTGTAGACTATCTTTTACACTTTTTGATCATTAGTTCACCAGTTGACGTTCTATTTAATTGCATTTTTATTTTATTGGTCTAATTTATTACATGCGTTGATTCCAACTAAGGGTTGGAATGCAGTTTAGTCCAACCACCCTTGGCGAAAGGAATTATTTGGCGGTATTTTGCAAAATGTGGTTACCCTGGTTTCTCTTCACTATGGTGGCTTAAGGCGTGGTATCCCTTTTGATTTCCTCATATTTGGCGATTGTTGAAATCGTGCCGAGTGGTTGGGCTAAACTGCATTTTCACCCCAATTAAGCCTTACTCTCTCTCTCAATTGTTGTTCAAGCATCTTATTTGCCATTTTTAGTGAATTGTATTGCTTCCGATAATCATATTTTCTCTTTCACTTCTAACTGAAAGTTTTCATTTGTCATGTTTAGGGAATTCTAACTGAAATTTGTGATTTATCAATGTTAGTGAATTGTATAGCTTGAGACACGAACACTTTTAGTTCTAAACTGTCTGAGTTTATCATACTTTATATTTCAATTCTAAGTTGAAAATTGAATTTCTCCTAGCTAATTATTTAATCTACTGTATTATCACTAATTTATTTTTTTAAAATTTTAGTTCATAATGAGGAAAAATATACAGTTTACCCCACTCCTTGACACGATTTTAAAATCTCAAATTAGTGATTTTTATTCTACTTGTGTGTATATAGATCAGTCTATTATATTGTTCCACATTTGGTGAATTATTACTAACTTTTATTTAAATGTAAGGAAAAAATCTTGTATTTATTACCAAACTTATTTTTTTAAAAATATTTTTGATAAAAAAAAAGATAAAAATATTCTTTTCTGTTGAAATGCGTAACATATTTTTGTTAAAGTTTTATTACTCATTAAAAGTATTTTATACTTGGTAACTGGATTATTAATTTTTAAAATTAAATCCGTGTAAAGGTATTAAATGCAACGTTCAGCATTATTGCACTTTAATTTCTTTTAGTCTTTATGAAACATTTGATAATTAGTTATAGCTTTATTTAAAAATGTAATTGTTATCTTATAAATTAAATATTTATATTATAAAAGCTTAAAAAATCTAATATATGAACTGCAAGTTTCGTCCTCATTGAATTTAATTTTATTTCATTTTGCATTTTTCACTTACGAAATAATTCTTTCCTAGGAAGCTAATTTGTTCTTTACTTAAAATTATTTATTAGCCACCTAAGAGGCTATTGTTTTAAGTGGGGTTTTCTTTAGGTTTTGGCGTATCAGGTCAATTTTCAATTTTATATCTTTTGGTTCAATTTTGATTGTATTTAATTTTAATATAGTCAATTTAATAATTTATTGGTTGCTTTAATTTCAATTACATTTATCTTAAATATATTCAATTTAATAAATTTTTCCGTTAATTTTAATATCGGAAAAGTTTACTATTGTCTATTTCTCGATATCTTAAGGTTTGCTTAAATTCTTATATTTAGTTGAATAATTTAATAATTATTATAAAAAAAGTGCACCTTGAATGGTTAAATCTGTTCTCTAGGAAAATTTACATGGAAACTTTATGCGTAGTTTATTTTACTTAATTTGGTCGTCAATATTAAAAGTTATATCCTTCCGTCCGGAATGTTCTATTTTCAATTCCCTCTTGCGAAAAACGGGTATTCCAGCTGTAAAATATGCCAGCTAAAAATCAATCTGAAGATTTTCTTTTATATAATGTTTATAGCGCTGTATTAGAATAAGATGAACATGACAACTTTAAGCGAGGTAGGATTATAATTATTAAATTTTCAAAAAAGAATTTTAAGCGAGTATTTATAGATTTATATTATTTTTAAGTTTATAACTATACAGATTGTTTTTAATGTATTAGTTTGCTTTTTCTTCTTTTTCCTAATTTGAACTTCCATTCATTTCTGAAATTCTGATTTATCCATGGCTTTTACCTTAATTGATAATATAATTACTGAATTTCTGAAGAATTGATTCGTTAAATTGGTTTAAACATATTTTTCCTGTTTCAAAATAAGTCACCATATTTTTATTACATTGTCTCCATTTTTGTTTTTGATCAATTCTTTATCTGTAATTTTATTGTTTTATCTATTTTGATAATTTACTGAAATTTTCATTTAATTCTGTAACATTTATATTTTTAATTTTAATAATTCTAAAATATTTGTTTCAGAGGTTTTATCCCTTTTACTTCTAGCGTATCACATGCGATTCGCTCGCGTTTGCTTTCCTGTGCCCAACGTATCACATTAGATACGCCACGAGAATGTCTGCTACAGACCAACGGATCAATAGAGATACGCTTGATGAGAACGTTTTATTTGACTTTTTTAATATTACTAAATAACTTTACAATACCACGAAATCTATATAGATAGGTTATTTCGAGTGTTGACCTTGGTGATACGGGCTTAGATATCACTTCTAGCTATCAGGAGGGGTGTAAATTGTTAAAAACACGTGTTGCGGCCCGACTTTTTAAACATAATGACATGATTTAAAGGGTGCACTTGCTTTCAGTTTTCCTTTTTTCTTTCTTGCCTGCTTTTTAGAAGTTCAAATGAGATTTTATGGACGTTTATGGGGGTTAGGTTATTGGTAGCAGATGCTCTCAGCTGTCCGTTTCATTCGGTCAGTTTTTATTTGTAGCGACAATCATGACGAAAAAAAAATATTTATCTGATACTGAGATTTTCGAATTAATGAATGAATCTGACAGTGATGTTAGCGAAAATAATCTAAATCTGCACAAAGTCATTAAAGGAGAAAAAGGACGAAGAAACTGTGGCCTTTGCTCAAAGTCTTGCGTAAAGATTCAAAATTTGACAAAATATGTGTGTAAGATATGTGACTTTGAACTATGCATTGAAGAATTTTTTTTATAAAAATACCATACATTGAAATAAGATTAATTTTCGATATCTTATTATTCCATGTAATGGTAAATCATTACACCATGAAATTTATGTAACAAGTGAAAGTATATTTTGTATTTTCTCAAAATATATGATTTTTTATGTAACAATTTTATGTACAAAACGTACAATTTTTGACTGATCTTTTTTTCTTTCGAAAATATATTAAGTTTAATGCATTTTAAGTAAAATATGTAAAAACCAAAATATTTTAATGAATACCCGATTTTAGAGGAATTTTTTTCGCTAATTAGGCTTAATGTCTAAAATCGTCTGGGCACAGCTTGACACTCCGCGGTAAGAAGCCGAGGACCCTGAGAAACACTTCTTTTTTTTTCCTCTTCGATAGTGAAAGGGTTAATCTGTATTTTAATATGATTTTATGAAATGAAAAGTAAGTGTAGGTAACATTAATAATAATTTATATATATATACATAATACATGCTGCAACTTATTAAATGTTTGATTTTAATGAAGTTTTAAAATGTGATATTTTATTAAACTAGCGCTTAGATATTTAGTTTTATTACAGACTGATTAATTGTTTATTAATGTTGCACTTTGAAAAACATGAGCACTGTTGGAGATGTACCTCATAATTTTGAACCTTGTAAAGTGATAACACGTGATCTGGAATACATCTCCGCATATAGTGCAACGTGTTGCAGTCTTTGTTAAAAAATGCATTGTAACATTAGAACACCCTCCTCGTTCTCTACTTCAAGAACCCTTTTATATTTTTCTTTTTCTCAAAAAATTAGACCCCTTTTTGAAAGATACCTAATTCGATACCTTGTAGGCAGTTCAAAAGAAATCATATCACTTATTAAATATTTACCTTAAAATGAACTGCAATACATTTTTGACTTCTGCAAAATGAGAATGAATTGCGGGAAATGAACAATAGATTTGAATCAAATGTAAATAAACTTTCGATTTGTGAGTCTTTTTCTTTACCATACAGGCACACATGGTTGGTCGAAGTTAATTTTATAACTGAAAATACGAAGTTATTATTTTTTGGGTTTGTTATCAGAGGCTGAGGCTATTATTAATCAATATTTAACATCAAGAGATATTGTTTAGTTATGAAAAATGTGATAGAAAGTGTCCAGATATTGGGGAATCAGGTAGTAGTGCTGATGAAATAAACACTTCCAAAAAACGAATTCCAAAGAGTGTGCAATATCATTTATATATATATATATATGTGTGTGTGTGTATGAGTAATTAAATTTCATTAAAGAACATTATTATATGAATTTAGAGCTGAATATTAAGTTTTGACTTTTCCTCTATGTGAGATGTAACTCATTTATGTAACTTGTAAATTTGACGTTGATGTACTCAATTGCAATGTTTTGTAATAACCTTGTATTGTTAAAATTTCTATTTAAATTATTTTTATGTTTCTTAAACTATTTCTACTTATAATGAGATCAGAATTTAAAATTAATAATTGCAAAGTCATGCTCCTAAGATATTTTTTTAAATTTCCGCTTTAAAATTTGTCCCATTTTCTAAGTGAAGTTTGAAAATGGTCTTATAAAGCAGCAAATAGTTCAAAATAGGGAAATTAAATGATTTTTCATAACAAATTTTATAAAAGAAGGCTCAGCAAAAATGAAAATCGATAAAATTTGTTATCTCTTCCATATCCCCTTGATAAAAAGGAAATAACAAAATATGGATATTTTCTCTGTTGTTTGATCTTTATATTTCTAATTTGATGCACTTAACTTTCATGCAGACTAATTAAAAACGCATAATTAAGTACTGAAGTTTTGTTGTATATCATTTCATGATGTTTTGTCACAGATGCTAATAAATAGTTATTATTAATATATTTTTAATACGTTTTAACCATTAAAATAATAACACTTAAACAAAATTATTTTTAATGTACATTAATTAATATTAGTTTATAAATTATTACTAAAGTGTCGTTATGTAGCGTTTCAAGAAATTCTTTTTGAACGTTAAGAAAACGTTTAAATTAATTTTTTGGTCGAATTTAATTAGAACCTTTCATATAAATCTGTTACATTATATGAATTTTTACTTGTTAAGTTTACTATAAACTCGAATAGTTGCATAGTAGTAAGGTGAATCTTTAACACTTTATAACTAGTTAAATAGAACCTTCATTATAAATCATACGAAGATATTTTTTTGAAATTGCTAAGAATAAAAAAAATGCTTTTACAAAAAAGGAAAATAATTAAGTGTTAAAATAAAAATACTAAAAGCGAGAGAGAGAGGATATTTTTTATTTAAAATGGTTAACATAAATATTTTCAATAATGCTTAAAATTCTCCAATACAAACTTCTGTCATAAAAGTATTGCCGAAAATTCAAATCATGAAATATACATTTTTTTTTTCAGAAACAGGAAATTTTTTAATGTAATTGGGATTTCATATTTTAGTAAAACTCTATAAAAATCTAGTGTCGTTAGGTATATTATGCATATTCACTCATTAAAATCAGTCCCAAGAATAATTATTTAACCATTTTATTAAACTATTAATCAGTTTTAAATTGCTAAAGGCTAGTGTTTATGTAATTGCATCCTCAACCAAATTTTTTTTATTAAGAATTCTACTTATATCGTAATAACTCTGTAGGGTCTCTCTTTTTACTACTTGCACCTTATCACCATCGCACTGCTGAATTTATTACTCAATTCTTTACCAATATACGACATGTAGTAAGTGACGCAAGGTTGCTGCGGTCGATTTGTTGCGTATTTCAGCAATATGTATTTCTAGTGTTGATAGTTCATTCAGCAGATAAAGAGCTACAGGCTTTACTTAAATCCAACACTGATTTAAGTTTGCAGTTTTTTCATATCGATAATGAATGTACATTATACTGTGATGTCTTAACTAATAAGATTCGATCACACGTACCATAATTTAGAAACATGTATACCATACCATCTATTCTTTATCATATCCTTGTAAGAAAAGTACGTTCAATTTGTTACGATGTCGATATGTCTGGTAAAATATGGCTAGAATTCCTATAATTCTCCTTTTTCTTATCCATTATAATTCCTGCAACATAAGAGTAATTTTGGTTGCAACCTAAGTCAAGGTTCTTTTACAAAAAAATTTTCCGTATAAAACATTGCACTAAAGTAGCCTTTGAGGTTAATTAAATGGAAATGTGCGTGAGGAATTTTTACAAATCGACTATATAATCTTTTAAGAAATGATAATAAATATTATATATGAGACACAATAAAGGCACATATTTCTTAAAGAATTATAGAATTATTCAATCAATATTGTTCTAGACTAAAATTTAATTTACTTAAGAAGATATATTTCACAATATGAGTAAAAGCCGATAATTTTTTTAAATGCATGGTATATTAAATCTTTGAAACTTAAAAAATTAAAAAAAGTTTACACGTTGATGGAGTCTTATAAATCTTCCCATTTTTAAAAATTGCATGTAGATAATAATCAAATTTTACAAACTGATGACTCAAATATAACCATTTAGTTGAAATCGAAAACATCTTGATATTTTGATTAACAAAATAGTTAGCGAAGAAACAAACAGTTTAATATATTCCCTTAAATATGCTTTACATGCTTCTTCATTCTTTTTGAAAGCAATTGATTGAACTCTTGCAACTGTTCAACTGTTTTTTATCCTTTCCGGTATGCATATATTTTAAAACAGCTCTTAAAGGAAACTTCAATAAAATTGCTTTATATCCGCTTGAAAAATCCACTTTAATTAAACACGAAATATTATTGATTTTATAAAAATTATTTCGTCTTTCAATTATAAAATGAAAACACACTTCAGATTTTTCTCAATAATCTTTAATTATTTACTTTTGTTTCTTTTCTGGAGTAGCATCTTCAAATAGATTGTACTCTAAATCTCTTACATCATTAGTACTCTTTTCAATATCTCAGAGTTTCATTTGCTTAGTTATGAAATAAAATTTATGCTGCTGTGATTTGATCTTGGTTGATCATTCATTTGTTAGAATCAAAGAAACAAAATGGAAATCAACATATAAAACGTGAAGTCTTTAATTACACGAAGAATTTTTTTTAAAAATCACATTGCCCTGAAAACATAATTCAATTTTCAGTAAAAACTATTTTCATTAAAATACCTATTATTTGCACGATGTATTATTAATACGTAATTGAGAAACTGAAAATTTTATTTTTTAGTTTAATATCTTTTTTTAAATCTCAAATAAGTACATGCCATAATATCCTTAATTTTTCCATTTTTAGAGGCTCGCGTAGCTTAGAGTCTATGGTCGTGGACTCGCGAAAGGAGTTGTTTTCATCGAGTTGTAGGTTCAAGCCCTGATGCCATCACAAACCCACCATGCAGTGGGGCTGATACACGTTAAATTTCTGGAAGGTGCAGAGTGCTTCCGTTGGCATGTTATGAAAGTTACAGGAAAGGGAGGTACAAGCTCAGGTGTCGTTTTCGTCATTTGATGGAAGTTCAAAATTACGTGATTCATTGGTGATAGCCCTGATGTTGCCTCTCAGGGCGACGTCGAAAAACAATCACAAACCCAATTTGAGGGAATATAAGACATAAATTTACCTCGGATTTATACATTTAAGTTTCCATTATTTATTAAGTGTTAATTGCAACTAGAATAGACAAAAAAGTAAGTATATTTTTGTTGAATGACTCTTTAATAGTTATAAAACTGAACATTTTGTACACTGGAAATTTTATTTAGTAAACATTGTTTATTAAGGAAAATGAATTATTAACATACCTTGATATTTAAATTGCAGAAACACTTTTAAGGGTAGAATAAAAGGTAAAAGAAATGCGCTGCTAAAAATTTGGAATATTACAGAAGAAACTGTGTTCCAGTGATACTGCAGGGAAAAACATGGAAAATTTCAAAATTAAAAATAAATTTTTAAGACCATGATAGAAATAAATTTCATAGAATATGTATGACTCCTATCCGGAAGATATTTGATTACAGAGATAATATTCAAAATTAGAAATAAATAATTTAAAATATCCAGATTTTAGCTTATGTGAGTCCAAAATGTTTATATGTCCATAAAAAGATAAGTTAAATGTTCAAAAATTCTACTCGATAAATAATTCGACATTCAATGAATGAATTCAGTTAAACCTTTAAATCTAACACAATTTGTTTTTATATTAATTGTTCAAAATAGCAAAACGGCACAAATCCTTCAAGAGGCAATTGCATTTTCAAGTTAAATTTAATTGTATTACATCAAAAGAAGTACAAAGTTCAATGGAACACTAATAAGTCTTCAAAAAAATATTTTTTCAAGTGCACAACCGATGTCGTCACCAATAACCCTCGTGTTGCATCTAGTAAAAAGTTAATAAAACCAAACCAAACCAAACCAAACAAAACCAATTGCAACTTTAAACACCTAAAAGAATAAAACAAGCGTCTATGACATAAAATTAATTATTAAATTAAATAATAAAATTAAAGCAAGCGAAAAATTATTAAAGTAGATAATAATGTATTCTGATCGGATATTAAAATTAAAGCAAACGTTAAATTATTAAATTAGATAAATTGTGAGATAAATATAATTATTTTTGCCGTCAGGGAAAAATAAAAATAAAATCTTTCCTAATTCTATTATCAAATTCAAGGTCCCGTTTACCAGCCATTTTGATTTCGTTACCATAATTTTAATGGTGTGGAATTTCTACTACCTTAAACATATCTATATTATTTTATCTATTTGAATGCAAAAAAGTGCATCCAAAAGAGCAAACAATAATATAGATTTCTACGGAATTGCATTTTTCTTCCGATTTTTAAAATTTCTTAAGCCAATATTTTATTTATTCGTTTGTGCGTTTCTGGTCTTTTAAAATCATCTAAAATATTTTGAAAACTGATACAGAAAATATAATTACGCAGAAAATTTCATTATCTTTTGCTCTTTTGGATGCACTTTTTTGCTTTCCAGTAGATGAAATAGACTGGTGTTGAAGATGATAGTAGAAATTCCGTATGATTGACATTACTTTTCCGAATCAAATTAAGCAGTAGACAGTAGCCTTAAGGAGTAAAATTGCAAGAAAACAACACATACACTATACATTTTCCTGCAGAAGTAGAAAATATTTTTTCTGAAAATCAAGTTCTATCAATTTGACATACTGAATGGCACTGGTAAATATTTTACACATTTTATTCCTGTCATATATTAGATAAAATTTCTAGAAATATCACCAAATCAAGTGTTTTTTTTTCCGTTTTATTCGAATTACTTTAAACTCTACGGCGATATTTTTAACATTTTAATTCAAAATAATTTATATTTCTCAAAACTCGTATTTCTCGTTGGTGGATGTTCATCAAATTAATTTGATAATTTACATTTACTTTATATTTACATTTCATTTACCTGAATTCGGGAATCTGTCATTAATTATAGATAAATATTGGTCTTTTAAAGCTAAAGCTTTTAAGATATTTACAATATTTTTTATTCCGTAAAATGTTTTCAATACCACTATATAAGAATAACTTTATGATTAATTTCGGGATAAAATCAGCCCATAATTTTTTTCAGTGAATAATCTTACTTAAAATCAAAAACTTTCAAAGAGTTTAAATTCTTATTATTTCTCTTTTCTTTCCCTATTTTCTGTTACTTATTCTTAATTTAAAACCCTAGAAAGATTTATAAATTATTATAATATTTCTCTCCTTTTAACCCAATAAAGTAAATGAGTCAAATATTTTTATCAAGAATTTATGAAATTGCTTTCAATAACATTTAATTTATATGATTCTGCAATAAAGTATTTTAAAAATACGTTTTTTTATAACATTCAAAGGAAAAATTTATTGCTGCAAAAAATTATTGAAAAATTTGTTACAGATTAAAATATTAAATTAAGAATTTCTTAATTGTTTAGTTCTTATAAGTATTGTTATGAACATTTAGTAGAGCTTTTCTGCTACGTTACTCAAAAAGGAGGAAACACATTTGCAGAGATTTCGTGGGAACCAAGGACAGCTTAAACAAATATCCTCTCAACCTTGTCATCGAATTTGGAGATCATTTTGGTGATTTGTCGAGAAATTTGTTGAATTCAACAACAGAACGATGTTTCTTTAAAATGCTGGAATCTTACTAAATTCACGAATCACTGGAATGTAGCAGACTTTTCCTAAATTTTCCTGTGAACGTCACACCTGGCTAGCTACACGAGTAAATACAGAGAGGTGTGAATCCTAAAGGAATCAATGGGAAACGGTTGGCATTGACTGAGGGGATCTGCCGAGGAATCTGTCGTCAATTTGGCCAAGCGAACCTACCGGAAGCAGTCAGAGTCTGCCTCGGAAGTGCATAGAATTACTGTGAAGATTAGTCTATAGTGTGAGTTAGGAAGCTAATGAGTTGAAAATTATCAAAAAACTGTGAGATTGCTGTAACAAATGCTGCTATGCATTTGTATTACCAATCTGTGTAAGTGCTGTCTTTGTGTTTGTTTTGTCATTAATCTGTACAAGTGCGGTGTTTTTTTTTGAATGCGCTGTTATTCGGCCCATGGTTTGCTACCAATGTATCTTCTTATCCTCAATATACGTGAATAAAGTATCACTTGCCGTTATCTGCCTAGTTGATCTGATTTCACTCCGGCAATCCCGCTTGACTGGAAGAATTGTTGTAGCTAAAATTATATGATAGCTATGCATTTTTAATAATGAAGAGTACATAATATATTACATATTTCAATTTTGCTTTTGTGATTAACATCAAACGTAAAATAACAAATGTTTTCATTAAACATGTAAGAAAAAAATCAAAATGAAAACAAATTTCTATGATAAATGAATGTAACATACCATAAATAGTTGACGATTTAACCATATTGATTTGTTACGTTAGTATGGCAGAATAAAATTTATATAAATTATTCCTTTTATAGTAATAATATTGTATATCTTTTCATGCTAAGTTACCTTGCATTTTTGTTATAAACTCTAAAGAGATATGTTAAATTGGTGCAGATGAGTTAATGACCTGTAGCATACCTGGCGAATTTCCGAAATCACGGCGAAAGGCCATTTTTAAAAATGATCACCTGTCTGATATTTCGCCTCTTGAGCTCTATTTTCAAAATACCCGACTTATTAGAAACCGAGAGAATTTGAAAATTTCAAAGTCTCAAGATAGATGTAGAATCAAAAAGAAAAGAAGAGAAAAACGCTTTCTACGTTTTAAAAAATGGCGATTTCTTTGAATTTTCAATGAATTCTCTATATTTAAGACAAGATTTTTTTTAGAGTTTAGAATTGTGATGATTTTCAGAAAAAGCGATTTTAAAATGCCTAATATAAATTTAAATTTTAAGAAAATGCACATTTTCTAAATGAATGTTTTCAACAGTATAACAAATGAAAAACTAAAGAATGTTAAAATCTACAAATATTTTAAATACAATCATAGAAATGAATTTGTTTGTATGTACATAAATTTTTATGAGCGTCTTTTATGTAATATAAATACTAGAATTAAAAAGAGAGAAAGGGCTATTTAAAAAAATTGGTTCTTAAAGAAAATACTTTGTAAAAAATAAGAGTGAAGGGCACATAAATATGACGAGGAGATGAAACTCAGGCAAACCATAATGAGTTTTTTTAAAAAAGGCCAAAATAACTCTATCTGCCATATTTTATTAATAGTGCCAAGTGAGGGAAGAAGATCAATATTTAAATTTAATTTTATTATATTTAAAACTTTTTAATGTGATTAAATTTAAATAGATTTTGTGGTAAAAATACGGAGGAGTGTGGAGGGAAAACGTGAAGGGTGAGGGTAAAGCAAAATAAAGGGTTGTCGGCTACTAAAGAAAAAATTATTATCACCAAATGTTTAAGCAAATATTTAGTGGAGAAATTTACAGTTCACAATTGCATGATTTTATGTTCATTCTATTGTTTTGAGTACCACAACATAAAAAGTTTATTGAGCATTAAGATATGATTTTTATCCATTCTATCCAGTGGATAAGAAGGCCTTATGAACTGAGATTTTAATTACATTCTAATGGCAGCCATTCTGGATAATAATAAGATGAGCAGTTGAGGCTCTCAAACCCAATGTGTTTAAGGAGCTGAGATGAAGGTAGAGGAAATGTTATGCTTATGTGTCCCATTTGTAGTATTAGAAATGTATTTTTAGCTCAGATATCTGACCTCATTAAAATTATGTATTATATGGCACTGTTAGAAAATGAGTATTTGCCATATTATTTTATTTTTAAAGAACAAAAAGCAAATTTTTGATCTACTGTTTCAAGATAACAACTGTTATTTTCATTGAGATAAAAATTATTCAGGATTGGTTTGATAAATACTATAATAAAGTTCCACTTTCATGCTGCGAATTCAGTATATCTAAATGCCATTGAGTAAATTTGGGAAGTGTTGGAACTTTGTGAGGTAAATAAATACGCTTACCCACAGAATTTGGGTCATTTCGTAATTTTTAAGTGGAGAGATCTTGATATAGATGAGATCCTAAGTCATACTGATAGCATGTAAATAAATAAATAAATAAAACTGTTATTAAAGTATGGGAAACTGATACAGCATATTAATGAATGTAGAAAAAACATTTCTTTTTTGTATATGTTATAAATAATTCAATGTATATTACTAGAAGTTACAAAAATTTTTCAAAACTTAATTTCAATTAAGTGAATCCTATTTTGCGAAGCAAATCATTGGCATAATATGTTATTATTCTTGATAAATTGTTGCAATTGGAAAGAGAAAATAGTAATTTATCTCTAAATAAAAAAAGTGGTGAAGGATGGAAGATAGAAAAATTAAAAGGGAAACATATTTATTAAATTAAAAATATGTCACTACTGTGCAAGTATTGAAATGATATTTAATTAAAGATCAAATATAGCTCCAAACTTTTAGCTATTATACAACTGGAGTAAAACATATTTTAATTTATGAATTATTCATTACTTACTTTTCGAGAGTCACACGTTTCAGTATTTGATATAATTAAATAAATTATCTATTTCCCAAATAGGTATAAATTTATATCAAAGTAAACAGTAAAATGAATACGCATTATAATGTCCAAAAATTAAATTATGATATTTTGCATAATTACACTCGATTTATTTCTGTGAAATAATAATTCCAAAGAAACAACTTATTTATCAACCTGGCTGAAGTATTAATACGGTATAATAATTACATTACATTTGCCTTAAATTATTCCATTGAGGTGAAATCAAGGAGTGAGAAACATTCTAAAAAAGAAAAGGACACAGCCTGAATAAAAGATGATGTTAAGCTATTTATATTATAAGACTTGATCAAAGTACGGCTTTATTAATTACTTTCCTTATTCATTCAAAAGCTTTAAGACATTTTATGCACATAATATTTGCAAATATATATTCCAGTTACTATTTAGGCTATGCGTTAGCAATGAGATTTGAGTCAGTTGAGAAAACTATTTAAAAAAGGAGAATTATATTTCACTGTAATTTGCATAATTAAGCAATTCCAGATAAAATTCTGAATTATGTAGCTTACCTTGAAACACCGCGTTATTACCATTGCATGTTAGAGTAACTAATGAATGCAGTGAAATGAATGGAAAGGGATAAAATGATGATAACCAGGTTATTTTATTTAAATAGCTGAATATTTCATATTGCTGCAAAAATTCAATTTGTGAGGATGCATACGAGTGAAATTAGTTCATAGTTGACCATAATGGGAAATGACACTTTCTTTACAAATATTCTGGACAGGACGACATACAGGTAGGAAAACGTGAACAGATTAACAACACAAACAAAATATATATCTCTTGTAGAGAAAAGAGAAACAGATACAGGAATAGAAACAATACTTGCAATGACAGTCGCAGTTGTATTAGTGATGTTCAGCTCACAAGCTTATTGTTCGAACTGCGGACACATAATTGTTTTGCCCTTCCAAGACAGTTTCTGACCATTTCCAGCAGATTACATACTGCTTTCCGAGAAATTCACTCGGCAACGGTACTGGCAATTCCGCTCAGCCAATGCCGACCCAATTCAGGTCAATTTCCGGATCAATTCTCTCTCCCCTCCACCGGCTTCATATCTATCTGTCTTATAGCTACTCAGGCTACTAGGTTTGATGTCACAGGGAAAATTCAAGATATATCCATAACTTCCAACCTAATCCAGGTTTCGCCGAGAATTAAGTATTTTTGAGAACCTTCGTTTTGTAACCAAAGTCACCAAGTCACTAAATTTATCACCATGAATAAAAGTCGTTGCTTAAAATTTTCTTATATGACAGATGAAATAACTGTAAATGTATTTTTTCCTGTATAAGAATACCATTGTAAGGAAGCCTCATCTCGGATTCGTAACACAGATCAAAGATTAACTTCCCTCAGAAGTCTTATTACATTTAATTACGATCAGTTGTCTGGTACGGAGTTAGTCGGTCAAAGTGAATGAGTTTTGGCTTGGTTTGGAGAGAATTCTGAAGGCAACATTCTTTTGTTAATCTACACCCGTATGAGGTTCCTCTAAATTCCTCTGTAGTTTCGAACTCAAGCCTTTCAACTGCTTCCAGTTCCTTCGTTCGCTACCAAGTTTCATTCGCTCTTTAACAAGTGCGAGTGCACATTCTGAACGTGACTTTAAAGCCTTTGTGTAATTCAGTGAGGAAGGCATCACCTAAGCTTCCAAAGATGATATCATAGGATCATTTGCAGCGTTTTTTCGAAGAGCATTTCCACTGGAGTCTATCTGTTCACTTCACACACTTGAAAAGAAACAGCAAGCTGGCTTCCGAGCATGAAGTGAAAATCTCATTAGTATAGCAAAGAATCCTTGTATTTTTTTTTTCTCAGTGACCTTAATCATGACTCTAGCAGCAGTTCCAATTCTAAGAGATAATGGAGTACAAAAAAAATACATTCTTAATTTCCTCATAAGTGCATCTTATTAACACATATGCTTGATTTGCAGCATCAGGTGCAACTACATGGACTGGAGTAATGAACACACACAGTTCTTTTCCATTGAAGATATAAAAAAAATCTTCCAGATCCTGGAGTTTCGTGGAGAGCCTCCTAACACCACCACATCATGGACACTACTTTTGTCCATACTAGCATCATTCAAAGCATGTTTGATAGGATTCCCATTGATTATTCGAAAACCATCTTGCCCAACTGTCTCCCCAGCAACTTTAGTAGTTTTGTCTCTGAGAATCATTAAATTAAGTTCCATGATTTAGTATTTTGAATGGTCAGTTCTTGAGATCTTCAACACTTCAACGCTTAGGACCTTCTACACTTTCTATCTCCATTTGAACTTCATCCTATATTCCTTTAATCATTTCTTTCTCACCCTGGATTTAACATTTCACTCCCCATACCTATGTAAATTCATAAGTTTCTACCATTATTTCTTCAGGTTCACTCTTTTCTTTCTCCTCTTCCCTGGCTTATCATCTACCTTCTCTTAAATTTCTTCAACATTTATTTGAAGAATTCTTTTAATTTTTTCTGGACTTGCATCAATTATCTAATATATTCCTCCCAAACATCATTCTTATTGTCTAGGTGGTGGTTCATGTCTGAAAAAGATAGAAAAATTAGATTTTATTGAAAGTCTTGGATAAAAGGAAATACATGAATTTACTGAATAAGTTTTAAATTTAAGTGACAACAAGTTAGGAGTAGGGTCCCTTTTTATGCTTCGGCAATTTAACAATTTCAAAATGTACATTTAAAATTGTTAAGTTACGATAGCTTTGCAACTGAACTGTAATATGCAGTTGCATACAGCCTTTCATTCCTCCGACGACTTTATGATAGGAAACTTCAATCAATCTCAGTTTTCATTGAAGGTTTAGTCAGTTCAGTCATGTCCAAAATCTCTGTCAAAAAAGTCTGTTCAAAAATATAATATTAGTTGAAAAGAGCAATTGCAAAAGAAAATGGGGAAAATATGTCCAATAGAAATACACAAACCCTATTAAATCAATACACACTCTTTGGAAGGCATTCTAATAGCAAAATAATGTGCAAAGAAATATTGATTTAGGCTTTTTGGAAAAATATATGTAATTATACAATGTGTATTCTTAATTGGGACTTGGAAAACTGTATTTTCTACATAAAAATAATGGCAATTAAAATATTATCGATTCTTCATTGTTATTTCTTATTCTAATGTATTTTGTAATGTACAAATTATAGTTCTCATATAAAATAAATTTGAAAAGATATTTAATAGCACTATTTTAGGTTTTTCAAAAGGGGACTGAGAGCTGCATAATCATTTTGGAGCTATTATATATACACAACAATGTATTGACTTATTTATAATACAATAAAATGTATGAATATCTCCTAAATGTTCAATTTTTTTACCGAAAAATTCTATTACACTTTCAATATCTGAAAATAAGAATGATTTTTCCTTTATCATTTTGAAACAAATTCATTCTTTATCAAAACAATTTGAATTTCATATGTCATTTTACTCAAGTTTTTGTTTTATATAAAACCTTTGCATGTGCTGCCAGGTCCAGAAAACACAGCATTTACAAAATATCTGTATATAGGGGGTGGAGAAAATTGTCTAGACAAAAAATGTTATTTATTCAACTTACTGTCATACGCAAAACCAGGAAAATAATTCTTTTGTGCATTGAAAAGTATGGCATTTGGATCAAAATTCAAAAATTTGATCGTTAAAATCAATTTGAAACTTTTTTTTTACTCCTAGTGCTTTTTTACTCTACTGTTTTGAACAGGTAATGTTATGGGAGTTGATGCTTACGTAAAAAAAATATTTGTATTTTTTTCCATTTATCGTGGACTATTTGAAGTAACATACCATATGCAAAGCATGCATTTTATTCAGAATAGTATAGTTCATTTGCAAGATTACAAATACTAGGAATAGAAAAGAAATGTAATATTTCTTGGAATGTTGTGGTATTGTAGATTCTCTCAGTCAGATCCTTTTCCTGATAAGAAACATATAACAGATAATGAAGAACGAATACAAAACTTTTGTTTCGAAAAGAGAATAATACTTACAGGAAGATCTCAAATGAAGCTAAAACTATTGAGGAAAAAAATAAGTAGTCTTTTAAACTGTTGAAATTCGAAGAATACAATAGTTACGATGTACATATGGAATAAACGTTAATCTCTATAATTATCCAAATTTCTGTAAATGGCATCGTTTACCATGATTTGAACTATTTCTTGCTAAGAGGCAAGGTAAATATTAATTCTTTTATTTGTTATTTAAAAATTAAAAAATAAAAAACTAAATCTGTACATATTTCGAAGTTCTAATCGAATAAACAATCTTTTAAATCAAATTCAATACTTATTCACAGAGATTTAAAAATCATATTCAAGTAATTTGTCTAAGAATATATTCATATTTAAAACCTTTTAAAAGAACTATCAAGTTATATTTGACTTTGGTAATATTTGTGTAAACGGTTGTTTTTTGACAAAATTCTATTTAAGAAGAGGAAATATTATTAAAGAGAACAGAAGGATAACCATATACCAGATATCTAATCTGAGATTTCATTACTCAAGAAGAATATCCAGACCTTCTGACAAATATTAATCCATGATCCCAGTGATCATGGAACTATGCTTTTAATTTACGAATATCCGTCTTTGAATTAACAAATGACAAGAGGTTATTACACACTTGATACCTAGGAATTTTCAGGTCCATTTGGGAGGAAAATTAGGCTTTGTTTCTCTTTGTGAAGACCCTTCATCTCTCCCGGTGACTCATTAATTAATAAATCCACCAACACATAACGGATTAGATAGAGACATACTTCAAACTATTGAGACGCACAGACAACTACATATTCATAACCATCACATTAATCACAGTAAACAACCATATACATTTGGGGCACTACCTGACTTCCTCCGAGTATGTACTAATATGTAACTGTTAAACTTACCTGCTTATTTCAATAAACTTAAATGAATGTATCAAATGTTGGTAATTTAATTTGTATCATATTTCTCATTCATTATATTAATGACCGGAGCATATTTTCTACCACTATACAATAAACTCTTGCCTAACTAATCCCAAAATTCACAGTTTTTAAGAACTAATAAATAAGAGAAGGAGATTTCGTATGAATATGTTGCGGGCCAATAATTCAATTGTCTTAGAAATTTAAACGAAGAGGTGTTATGTTTCAGTGTTCAATCTCTCTCTTGAGGTAATATCTTTTGATGTTGCATTGATCATGCGCACAAGTGGTGCTGTCTATTGCTTATTCAATTGTAATTATTTAAAATTAGAGATACTTTTTTAGCGTGTATGCTCAATTATTCTTTCCATATTTTGTAATTACGTGTGATTTAGCTGTGCGTTTTTAATAAACATTTTTTTCAGTTTTAAAAAAGTATTGTTTTTGAATAGTAGTAATAAATGTATTGTTTTAGAAACTAAAATATTTTTCAAGATACGAGTATTTAAGCTCATTTCATTCATTCAAGAAAACTATATATGACAGCACACACAACTTATAATTCTCTTATTGTTTAATTAATTTATTAGATTATTTATAACATTAATTCATTAACAATACTTTCAAAATTTTCTCTATTCAAAGACGGAATTTCAAATTTGTTTTTATAACGAAAACCATTTTATTAGGATTAGAATATATTAGGTCTACCGGAAAGTTCTATCCGCTTGTGAAGTGAAAAAAATAATTCATTTTTTGTTCATTTAATAATATTTACTGTTCAGTATAATTTCTATCGTTACTATGATTGGCCTATAAACATTCCAGATGGGTGCCTTGTGAGTGAAGTGAGAAAACATTTTTTTTTATAGAATCGACATATGCACATCTCTATTTGCTCGTTACGAAAACAAAGCCATTTGGGACCGGATGGTAACTGGTGATGAAAAATGGATAATTTTCGAATCCATCGTAATGAAAAAAGCATACTTTCAGCATGGACAATCTGTTCCTTCCACCTCTAAATTGAGATTGAGTCTAAATAAGAGAATTCTGTGCATTTGGTGGGATGTCCAAGAACCAATATATTTTGATCTTTTGAAGCCTAACAAAAAGCTCAATTCGGAGGGATACTGCCAACAAATGGATGATTTAAGCAAAGCACTGGAAGAAAAGAGGCCGGCTAGGTCCAGTGTGAAGCACATTACATTGCATCATGATGACGGCAAATCACATGTTGCTTTGATGTTTCGTCAAACAATCACAGATTTAGGCTGGGAATTTCTGTCACATCCACCATACTTCTCAGACCTAGCACCCTCTAATTATCACTTGTTTGCAAAATGTTTTGAAAAGAAAAAAGTTCAAAACTGGAGCTCATGTCAACCAAGCACTACTTGAGTTCTTCGCCTCTAAAGACAAGACATTTTTGAAAAATTGTACTTATAAATTACCATCAAGTTGGCAAGAATTCATAAGTAACGGCGAAAAATATATTATATAATAAATATTATTGCATGTATGAAAAATGTATTGTTTTTTTTTTCACTTCACAAAAGCACAGAACTTTTCGGTAGACCTAATAATATTATGCTGCTTAATCAGATTTTAAACATAAAAAGAATAAAATAATGCTACATTTATGGTGTCTCTTTTCAAAGTGACTTGTAGTATGTGGAAACTTAAATGTTGTTTTTACTATATTTGATGCTCTTAATTTTCGATTTATTCTTCGCTTTCAGCATAAAATATTGAATTAGGAGGCTAGTTAGCATGAAAGATTAAGTTAGGATACTAATGTGGAAATTGATTTGTTGTATTTGTAATATGCAATACATTCATAGATAATTATTCATTAGAGATTGTATTATAATTAATCTGTCAAATTTTAACGAATGCTTTATTTTTTATATTTCCAAATTCTGCTTTCAATTCTTTTTTTTATTGAACCCCGCATGAATTGGGTAGCGATAAATTAATTAAAACATAGTAAAATAGCTACTTGTATAGATTTAACTCTTGATATTTCTGTCTTTAACGTTCAGCTGAATAAATATTTTATGCATCGATCATTATTCTCTTTTCCCGCAAAGATCGATAGAATTGGAACACTTATACTCCTTCTTTCTTCTCCTTAGGCTATTATTTAATACGATTTCCTTCCTGTCAGTTAAGGTTTCTGGTTAGGATAGGGAAGATCGAAAGAGCTTTTCGATTCTTCATATATTTTATTTTCATTTATAAGAACATCTTATATAATAAGAAATAGTATTCATAAGCACAAAGAAATATGTTGTAGTATTTGAATTACATAAAATTCTTAATCATTTAATAAGTCATTTTACTGAATCGTGATTTATTTATGTGATTCTATTTTCACTTTATTCAGAACGGTTGCATATCGTATAATTCCGAATATAACCTGACCCATGAGTAATCCAGAAGTGTGTTTTTTCTTCGAAAGTCTATCCAAAATTCAAATTCTGTATGTAAAACGAAATAGATGGAGAGAGAAAGAAAAAATCTCAGTAACATTCGAAACATGGTTTAAAGAGGATAATACTTTGCCAAATAGGTATAACGGATGGAGATTTCTCCAACTCATTGAAAAGTATGACTCCGGATACCAACAGAAATAGCCGTAAATCTGATAACCATACTAGAAGCTTACACATTGTTACCATTCAGCTGGTATCTTGCATGTGACATATGGTATGTGTACCAGTCTTTTTGTTTCTCTGCGCTGTGAAAATTTAGTCCAAAAGTGTAAAGAAGTAGTATTCCTTTTCCATTGATATTTCTATTATCAAATACGGTATCTAGTATTATTTCTAATGAATGTTTTGTTATACTTTCTCGTCAGTCTCACATTTACCCTACATATTTTTTTTTTTCATTTTAGCGAAGGTTAAACGAACCACTAATAATTTCGGGGAGAAAAGGCACATTTTCATATAAACATAATCCTTTCCTTTCATTTACAATTTTTTTCCTCACAGGCTTAAGATAAACATCCTAGAGAAATCAGAATTCTCTACGTTTGGCGTTTGTATTCTTGTTAAATAATTTAAATTTCAATAGAAAATCAGTTCTTAGTAATTGTTTTAGTTTTCTTATGCCAATCAATCAATGAATAGAATGTGTGGTTATCAACATGGTAATATCGAGCCATATTAGAATGAGATATGTACAACCTATTTTCTTATATAAGAAGTTATAGCTTTATTAGTAAAATCAATATTTTTAATGAGTATTATTGTTTATACACGTTTTAAGTTTACGTCTGTTTTCTTTGGCTTTAAAGTATTTGTTTCCCTTTTCATTTTCTTAAGTTTGAATTGCTGTAGATTTCTTAAATATTGATTATTCTTGGTCTATACCAATACTGATAATGTAATTACTGAAGATGTGATGTTTGGGTCCATGAAATTAGTTTAAACAAACTTTTCTTATTCCAAAGTATGGAACAGTATTTACATTATATTTCGGCTTTTCCATGGAGTACTATTTACTTTATATTCCGTTTTTGTTATGTACTAATTCTTTTCATTTGAAATTTGATGTATTTTTTGGGTAGCTTTATGTATAAATAGGTTGTAATTTGCAATTAATACTTTATTTATGTTTTGGATTAAAATTAACGCATATACTTTTTTTTTCATTAAGCTAATGGCTTTTTACATTATAATATTTTGTAGGGTTTTTGTAGGGAATAATATTTTTAATTTGCTTGATTTGGTTATTTTGATGACTTACTGAATTTTTCAACTAGTATGTGTAATTTTTAGTTAAAAAATTAAATTTATTTTTAGAGTTATAATTGTAATTTGTTTTATGTTTAATTATATTCATCATGTTTACAGCATTATTTTGTAATACTAAAGCAATTAAAAATAATATTGTACAAGTAAGGATTATAAAAACATATTATTGTTTTCAAGCATGGTTAATCAATACCATGAATTCCTTAATGTTCCATATATTTTACACTGTATGAGATTTAATTATTGTTTGGTTACTCTTATAATTTTTATTATTAAGCCTAGATAATTTTAGCTTATAAGTATTATCTGATATCTATATGCTAATTTTCTTTCGGATTTAAATTAATTGATTTATTTATTTTACCAACTTATACCTGAACTCCTCTCACTCATTATTAAACTTTATAGTCATTGTAAAGTTTAATAAAATTACGAATAAAATCACAATTCTAATTGGAAAGACGTTAGAAATACAAACACTTTTTATTCCCTTTCATATAAGATCGCTTTCTCTGAATCAACCCTCGACGTACCTGAATTTTAACTTTGAATAAAATAATGTAGTTCTTGCCTACCAACTCACCCATTTCAAGTGAGTAACTTTTCGAATACAGTTGGTTAGACTCCTTTTATTTCTATCTCGATCCCAGAACCACTTCAAATCGATTTTAATTGAAGAAGATTAAGTACTGTAATTCATTGTAATATCTAACTAATATCAACCGACTACACACTATTAGCTATCTACATTCACCATTAGTTCTATTTCGATTATGAATTCCAAGTATAATCCTTAAATTAATTCATTAAACTTCTTAATCTTACTATATAAACATTTTCTTTTTGTGATGGGTTATTCGCGGTTTTCTCTTCACTAACCTTGGGGACTTTAATTAAAATTGATTGCACGAACCAAGCAATTTCTTCCCAATCAAAATGAAACGTGATTAGTTAAATTAGAGGCAGGTAGAAATAAAGTGAAGTGGTGTAGATAGGAAAGTATATAAGCAAGGCGAGATTCACACGATAGAAGTTGAGTGTCACTAGCGTTGAGTATATGCCTTACAGGTAGTAGACGAGATCAAGAGTGGCTACGTGTGAGAGTGATCGTGACGAAGCCAAGAATGAAGTTAACTTCAACCGGGAAAGTTGCGCTTAGACAATTTTAATTCGGTATTAGTGAGACGGGCGAATAAATCTAGGGTGTTACCTTAGAGAGCAGGTGTTCATTTGTCTTTACAGTGCAAGTCTGTGGAATAAATATTGTACGTTAGATTTGTCTAACGTTTTCTTGTATAAGTTACTAACTTTTTAGTGTTAGTATATTTGATGAGTTATGCACAAGAGGCGAATAGGAATACAGTTCCATCCCAATTTGGAGGTGCAATTTAATGCAATTCAAGTTACAAAAATTTCCCAAGTTTAGTGAAATGAAAACTGTGAATAATATAACGTTGCATACTGATTATAATACATTAACAACACTATTAATTTGTGGTATTTCTTGAGGTTTCTTATAAATTTTGAAAAATAAATATCTTTCAGTATGAGCAAATGATACCAAAGATTTCTTGCATGATTTACTAGCTCAGATTGAATGTTTTACTTTTTAAAATAATTGCATTTTTATTTATAGATACAGTAATATACTTCCTTGATGCAAATTCATGTTAAATATATATCTATATATTAAATAATTCACTACTAACTACTACTACTAACTATCATCACCTCAGATTTCAGTTCACGGTTGTCCTAAGACAAAAATACATCGAGTTGTATAACAACAACAATATTTATTACATTACTTGCTACCGCTCGTTTACAACAGCTCCTCTCGGAGATTCGGCCAGGTCCCGTCTGAGGGGATCGTGTGACATCACACTCTCTCCCTTTACAAAATGAATGCCCTCTAGAGGCAGGCTCTAAGAAGGGAAGTTAACAGTTCGGTCAACCTGATATACAATTGTCCCAATTGTGCAGTTTCAATTAACACAAAATCATTAATAACTGATACACCTTAAAACCATTAATTATCATACACAAAATATCAATGTTTAAATTCCTCAAACACTGAAAATAGTAAATATCAATAATTACACACAGACATCAAAACTCAAATTCCTTAAATACTTAAAATAGCAATATCAATTGCAGTATACAGATAAAATATCAATAATCATGCACAAATCATTTTACATAATCACCCTTATATCTACATTTCACAACAAATTATCTTTCATTCCACAACGCATATATAAAGAAAATCTTTTTTTTCCCTCTTAAGTAATAATTCTAATTTAAGGCTTCAAAACAAAAATTTTAGTTATCATACAGTTCAAATATTATTTCTCTTTCATAACAAAATACTAAAATTACCAAAACACTTTAAAATACTACTTCTCAACATCTTTTAGCGAGCTTACATAAACATCACCTCTCTTTTTTTTCTTTAAAAAAAATTACATAAACACATTCATATATTCATATCGAGATATCAACACAAAATTCATATTTCAAAATATCGAAATCATACACATATTTTTTTTTATCAAATCTAATTTCAAACATCAGTTGCCACATAAAAATTTAAAAAAGTACTCATATCTGACAAATTACTATTTTCATACTTCAAAACATCGAATATCTGTATCCTCATAAAGGTTAATGCATACAGTTGTAAATATTAATTTTTCTTCTTCCTCCTTTTTTTTAATTTTTACATACTTAAAATATTAATTCTCATTTCGTTATTCTCATTTTCGTAGAATATGCTTAACTCTTATAGACTCAAAAGGGTTCATACATGTAACAAAGAAATTCTTTAATATAACACAATCATCAAAACACAAATCTAAGAATTCTTACAAAAAGATCATTCCTAAATCATTACAAAATCACATTCTTATATCCTTACGAAAGCACATTCCTGAATCAATCCTTACAAAATAAATCATTACAAAATTGTATCCCTAAATCTTTACATTCCTAATTCAATATATTCCAAAATCCATACAAAATAATATTCCTAATCATCACAAAATATAATAAAATATTCCTACATCATTACAAAATAAAAATTTATCGAGCATATTACCTTGAAATATTAAATATTCTTCTCATCATAAAAGATCACATAAACATAAAATCATTTGTTGGCACACTTAAGATTCAAACCGTTTAATCCATAAACACTCATTAAAAGTTAGCACATTCATTAGCTTTAAATTCTTACACAAAATATATAAATTCTGTTTCAAAATAATGAAATCAAAATAAAACATCGTTGATATATTTAAAATTACTTATCCTTGTCAAAAACTAAATTAATAAAATACATCTTAAAAATAATATTCAATCAATAGTTTTTTTTTTTTTGAAGATAATCAAATTAAAGTTCCTTAAATACTCAGTCTTTAAAATATTTTAATGTTCCATGAGAAAATAACTGTTCATTAATTCTTAATACAAAATAATTGTTTTCCTTTTTGTTTTAAAAAAGTTCTTTGCAAAATAATAGTTTATAGTCCCCTTTTTTTGTCACTGCAAAAGCCTCTCTAAAAAGAAATAAAAAAAAATTGTCTCACCCATTCGTAATGCCGCATTTCGGTTCCAAAGGGAAGGGGAAACACATTCCCGAAGTGCACTGACCTGATTCCTCCTTGAAATTTTGTCAATAAGTAGGGGCGGGAGTTTTCTCGCACTGTTGGCTTCGGGGAGAAGGGTCTGATTCCTGGCGTTTATACGGCCTTCAAAATTTCCCACACTTTGTAATGATCATCCCTCTTGGTCAACGAACTTGCGATCCTCTTTTTGCCCTTCTGCTCTCTCTCTTTTTATTTTCTTCAGCTGCGTAACTTTGCAGGTGTCCGAACCCTCGTTACTAAAGGGGGCGGCGGAAACTCATTCCTCAGTGAAGTCCTGCTAGACACCCCCTGGGTCAAAAGGAGCTTCCTTTCGCTTTTGAGAGGGGGACCCTCTCCTCTGGAGTTCGTTATCTCTTTTCTTTATTTTTTGTTGAAAGTCCTGTCTGTACGAACTTTTTCTAAATGCGATGTTTATCTTCAAAACATGTTTCTTGGTGACTCTTTCACGGGACGGGGAAATGTTGCGGGTTCCTTTATTGTTTTTCTTCCTTTGCGTTGAAATCGCTCCCTTCATTTTAAATTGTATCTTTTTTCTGCGGAGGGGAAACTGGCTAACCACTCGTTCTGTCCACCTAATTGTCTGTCGTAAGACTTTAGCTTTTCCCAACTGTATCGGATTTGGTATGGGGTCTGTTTTGAAGAACTCTGCTTCCTTCTTTCCATCAATGGGAATATTTTCTCCTGTATCATCCTTTAAAATTTTCTCATTGGCTTTCTGAGTTCTAGTTAATTGTTGTCCTACACGTGTGAATGCTTCTTGACATCGTTGCTGTCTTCTTTTTCCGTTATCTTTATTTCCTTTCTGTATTTTCCGTTGCACTTCTTCTTTATCATTCGGTAGCATCGCTGGTGCTAATAACGCTTCTTCTTTTCCTCTGTTAACGACATTTTGTTCCAGTATGGCTTGCGTTAACTTTTCATTATGTTCCTGGATACTAGATAATTTCTGTTCTTTATTCTTCGGTTCAGAATCAAACTTTTCCTGTTGAGACTGAAGTTGTGTTTCATCAACAATTTCCATTGCTTTTTCTTCAATACTGGTATCCTGTAACCCTATAGCTTCGGATAATTTTTCATTCTCCTTCTGAATTTCGGTAAACTTCTCGTCCTTTTCTTTCAATTCAGATTCAAACTTTTCCTGCTGAGGCTGAAATCGTTTTTCATAGTACTCTTGGATTTTTCTTTGTTTTCTTCCATTGTTTTCAATTATTGATTTTTCTAATCTTAATTTTTCAAGTTTAAATTGTATCTCCTTTTCTAACCTTTGTTCTTTTTCAATCACCTCCCTTTCTTTCCTATCTTTAATTATCCTCTCGAGACATCCTCTCGCGAAAACTTCTTCATAGAATTCGCTTTTTATGATGATGTCCCTTATTGCCACATAGGTAGCATCCGAAGGGACAATTTCGTCAAATTCAAGCGCAAGCTCGATTAAGTCACTTTTACGTCCTTTTGAGAGGTACGACATATTTAACAATATTTCAATACTCTTCAAAATAAGTCACTTCTTAGCACATTTTCTTTCACAGTTCCGTTAGGTTAGAGTCCTACAACGTACTTTTTTTTTTCTTACAGTTCTCTCAGAGAAATGTCAGTCTGACCGTGGGCTTCAACACACATCCCACTTCTGATTTTTAAATAATTCACTACTAACTACTACTAACTATCATCACCTCATTTCAGTTCACGGTTGTCCTAAGACAAAAACACATCGAGTTGTATAACAACAACAATATTTATTACATTACTTGCTACCGCTCGTTTACAACAGCTCCTCTCGGAGATTCGGCCAGGTCCCGTCTGAGGGGATCGTGTGACATCACACTCTCTCCCTTTACAAAATGAACGCCCTCTAGAGGCAGGCTCTAAGAAGGTAAGTTAACATATATAAACTCACTTCATGCTTCGATACTTTCATTGTTGGTAAAAATGTGTTTTTTCAATAACTCTACTTTGATTAATTATTATAATTACTTCATTTGAGAAAATAGAGATTCTTCATGGTAACCTTTGAAACCGTTTGAAGATTATTCGAGCCTAGAGGCAGGGGAGCGGCCTTCAAGCTCGGATAGAAAAACTGTTGTAAGACTTGGTGAAAAGTAGAAAAAAAGTCATTTTGATTGATTATTCAGTGTTCGTCATCTGGTCGGTTGTTGTTTGAGTGTTTCAAAGCTTGGGTGCTGTCTGAAGTGAAGAATTGCAGGAATGGCTCAGAGAAATTGTTTTGCTAGTCTATTTTTTGATATCTGCTATTTTTGGTCTTCCTCTAGTGTGAGGGACTTGTTCTATTGCCTACCGTAGGTTGATTGTTAAGTATGGGTGTGTGTTTCAGCTTAAGTTGACGTATTTATAATGCAAATTTTAAGTGAGCTAGTCATGAAAAATTGAATTTCTGTTGTTTTTGAATATGAATAAAAATATTAATAACTTAGATGCGTTTAGTGGGGTTATATGGATCAAGTAGTACTTGTCCTTTTAGAGTCAGTATTTTATTGTGTAGTGTTCGAGGTTTATCATATTAATATTACTGGTGTCTTTTAGGGTGGTGAATTTTTTTTCCCTAGTTTTTGTATATACAGTTTGAAAGTGGGAACTTTAGAGGCTTTAAATATTTACTTATTTCTTGTGTACCAGTTTGATTTATTTTTATTCTGAGTGTTGAGTTTTAAGTGTTTTTAAGGAGTTGAATGCTTGATTTCGCCGCATACGCCCAGACTGGGTTTGCATATGTGATTATTGTTCTAAGAATGGAAGTGTACTGAAGTAAGTTGTTTTAAAGATTCATTTCAAATTCCAACATATCAAGGGATATATTTTTTATATATTAAGTGAGTGAGTGATAGTCGATTTTTATGGCGCAAGAGCCAAAGCAGGCTATGCTGCGCCAAACACTTGTTAAAATCGATTAAAATTTAATGGCATTAAAAAACAAGACCAACACAAGAAATACACAAAAGATAAAAAGTTAAAAATCAAATGTGGTGTAAAAGGCCAATATGTCGTAAAAAAGCAAATAAATTATGGTGGGGGGTTTCCCCCACCAAGTCAGAAAGTTTTAAAACAGATGAATGAAAAAAAATCCGGCGATGATGATCAAACACCGGACAGTCAATTAAAATGTGATGAATAGAGTAAGGGACATGGCAGGAAGGACACTCGGGAGCATCTTCTCCAAACAAAAGATGTTTGTGAGTAAAACGAGTATGTCCAATGCGAAGGCGAGTCAGTCTGACATCGGCTCTTCGCATTGGAAAAACAGGCCATTCTCCGATGATCGGCTTCACCGAGTGTAATTTGTTGTTAATTTGTAGATTCCACGATTCCTGCCATGTCTGATGAATGAGATTTAAAATGTGACGTCGTAAGTCCTCAAATGGGACTGAAAACTGCAGTGGATTCGTTGCCGAACGTGCAGCCGAGTCCGCTTTTTCATTTCCTAAAATACCTACATGACTAGGTATCCAGCAGAATTTCATGTCATAACCCCTCCTATAAAGTTGACAAATAATATCGGCAATTTCAACCACGATAGGATTACTTCTATCGTCCAGATATACCAATGTTTCCAGGACGCTCCTGCTGTCAGTATATACAACGAACTTTCGAGAACTGGATGTCTCGACTAATTTCAGGGCACAGTAGATGGCGACTGCTTCGGCAGTGTAGACACTGCAGGAAGAGTCGAGCCGGTAACTGTGCCTGATGTCGTTTGAAACGACACCACAGCCGACGTATCCAGTTCCTTTCGATCCATCTGTGTATACAGGAATATAATCCTCATACTGACAGCGATGGAAGGCAAAGATTCTCTGGAGAACAATGGGACATGTGTGGGATTTGCTAAATAAAGCAAAGGGGTTATGGTAAAGAAACCTTGGCACATTCCAGGGTGGAAATTTAATAAAATTTCTTGGTTGAATACCCAAGTCATGTAGGCTGAGTTCCTCGATGAAGTCTTTCACCCTTTCAGAAAAAGGACGGATGAAAGAAGGACGAGCACTGTACAATCTGATTAATGACGGGCTGATAGAAATGGTCTTTAATGGGTGAGATGGGAGAGATGACATTTTGAAATGATAATAGAGCGACAGTTTCAGGCGCCGCAAAGCCAAAGGCAGCTGGTTACAAATGACATAGAGGCTCTGCACAGGTGACGTTCGAAACGCACCACAGCAGATTCTCAGAGCATTATGGTGGACTGGGTCAATTTTCCGTAAGGTAGATTTGCAAGCAGATCCGTAAACGATACATCCGTAGTCGATCCGAGACAGAATCACCGACTGATACACTCGGAGTAGAGAAATTCGATCCGCTCCCCAAGAGGTGTTGGATAACACCTTCAAGATGTTGAGGGATTTCTCACACCTCTTCCGCAGATGTAAAATGTGTGGAAGGAAAGTGAGTTTGCGGTCGAAAATTACTCCGAGGAAGCGGACGTCAGGGACGATCGGAATAGACGTATAACGGATGCGAATGTCAGGATCGGGATGGAGGCCCCGTTTCCTACAAAAATGCACGCAACTACTCTTACTGGGAGAAATACTATGCCCATTAGCATCACACCATGTAACCAGGTTATTGACTGCGGTCTGAAGTCGTCGCTCAATGATACGCATTGACGATCCTTCGCAGGAAATCTGCAGATCATCAACGTATAATGAACCATGAACTGAAGGTTGTAAATGAGAAAGAATGGGAGAAATGTGACAAATAAAAAGAGTGGGGCTCAAAATGCTCCCCTGAGGAACTCCTTCAAACTGAATAAAAGATGAAGATAAAACATTACCAACCCGTACTTTAAAAGATCTGAAATTTAAAAACATTTTAATAAAATGAGGTAAATTGCCTCTAAGACCATGATCGTAAAGAGTGCGCAGAATCCCATAGCGCCACGTACGGTCATATGCCTTTTCGATATCAAAAAAAAAAATAGAAACCAAATGATTCCTCCGTTCGAAAGCAGAACGAATCTGACTTTCGAGTAGAAGGATGTTATCTACTGTGGATCTTCCTTTACGGAAGCCACTTTGAAACGGAGGAATGCATTGATCCTTTTCCAGTTGATATACGAGACGGGCATTAACCATACGTTCTAATGTCTTACACAGGCAACTCGTCAGAGCGATAGGCCTATAGTGGAGAGGGTTCTTTGGATCCTTACCAGGCTTCAGAATAGGAATAACGATTGCTTCCTGCCACTGGCTAGGAAACACATGCTCCCTCCATATTCGGTTGAATAGGTAAAGGAGACTGACAAGTGAATCCTCGCTCAAGTGGCGAAGCATATCGTATGTTATACCATCAGAGCCTGGACTGGTATTGTGAGCCAAGGACAGAGCTTTTCTCAATTCCCACATGTCAAAGTCACAGTTGTAAGGGAGTGGTTGCCGACACCTGAAGTTGATAGGTGTCTGCTCAGAACGATTCTTAGTCGCTAAAAATGTAGCGCTATATGAATCGGAGCTTGACACACTAGCAAAAGAGTGGCCAATGACATTGGCCACTTCGACAGGTGAAGAATGCACAGCATTTGCAGTTTCCAGTATCGGGATGGAAAATTCCCGATACAGGGAGTTTGCAGCTTTTACCTTTCTCCATAACCGTTGACTTGTGGTAGACGATGTGATGGAAGAGACATACCTGATCCATGATTCCCTCTGACTATTTCGCCTTACTCTGCGAGCAATTGCCCTTGCCCTTTTAAAGGCTATGAGATTTTCAGTTGTGGGATACCGTCTGAAGATACCCCACAATTTCCTTTGTTCCCGGTAGGAGGATTGACATTCCTTATTCCACCATGGTTTACTCATCTTCCTCTGTGATGTTCCACTCTTCGGTATCGCTGCATCAGCAGCGTCCACGATAGAGGCAGTGACATTGTGGACAGAGTCATTAATATCTCGATCTTGAACCATTGTACCGGTAATAACTGCTAACCGTGTGAATAAATCCCAATCTGCCCGGTTGAAGCGGTAAGTGGGGGGACGTAAACGAACCCCACTACCATGAACCTGGGAGATCAGGAGAGGGAAATGATCACTATTATAGAGATCATTTAAAACCTCTAATTTCAGCGACGGTAGCAGTGTCGGTGAACAAATGGCTAGATCAAGAGAATGAAATGTCCTAGTGGGAGCATGGAAATACGTCTTCTCGTCGGTGTTCAGCAGACAGAGACTGTGATCAGAGATCAATCGCTCGATCTGCCGACCACGAGAATTTGTACCATCATACCCCCACTGAGGGCTGTGTCCATTAAAATCACCTAGCAGAAGGAAGAGAGCTGGTAACTGTTCGACTAGTAGGTCTAAATCCATTTGTGACACAACATCGTTAGGTGGCAGATAAATGCAGCAGACTGTGATTAAAGTGCGAGTGTGAATTCGAACAGCCACAGCCTGCAACGATGTGGTTAGTGTAACGACGTTATGAGGACAGTTCTGGGATGCCAAAATACAAACACCTCCCGAAGAGGGTGATGCTGCATCAACATCCCGTCGTACACAATGATATCCACGCACACGGGTTGTCATATTACTCTTCAGAAAAGTTTCCTGAAGAGCAACACAGACAGGTTGGTGCGTAGATAGTATGGATTTGAAATCCTCTAGTCTGGGTCGTAAACCACGGCAGTTCCAGGAAACAAAGGCCATTAAATGGGCGCACTGGAAGTGGAAGGTCCCGTTTCCAGGACCCCCATGGAGTCATAATCTTCGGGCGATGGGTGTAATACCACCGCATCCCCGTCAATGACTCTAGTCTTTTTGCGAGGAACACTGTTCTTCGCACTAAATTTTAGTTTTTGCCTCTGCAAAGCTTTAGACCTGGCTAATGGCCTAGTCTGTTGAGCCTTTGCAGAGGAAGGGGTTTTTATAATATTTATTTTTGTCTTGGTTTGCAGATCATTAGTTTTAGATTGTGGTGTCTGTTTTGTAGGTTGCGGTTTCTTAATGGTAGGAAGAGGTTCAGGACATTGAGTGGACTTTGAAACTTTAACATTCTGGGTTGCCGTAGCGTAGCTTTTTCCCTGTACAGGAGTACGGGAAGAAACTACACGGCGAGCCTCGGGATAAGACAAATTCTGCAGCGTCTTCACCGTAGAAATTTCTTTTTCCTCCGCCCATTTAGGGCAAGAACGAGAGTATGCAGGGTGGTTGCCCTGACAGTTGACGCACTTTTCTGCAGCGTTACAGGAAGCACTATCGTGTCCTGTTGCTGTACAGCGAGCGCATGTCAACTGTCCCCTACAAGCGTTCTTGGAATGGCCATATCGTTGGCAATTAAAACATCTCAGTGGGTTTGGAATATATGGTCGGACGGAGAGTCGGAGATATGCGGCCTGAACTGTCTGTGGCAGGGTAGGAGTCGAAAAGGTCAAGATGAGGTGCTGGGTGTTAAGCACCTTACCATCTCTCCTAATCGTGATCCTCCGGACACCACAAACCAGCTGGTCCTGCAAATTCTCCAAAATCTCTTCCTCCGACACGTTTTCCAAATCCCTTGAGGATACTACGCCACGAGAGTAGTTCAAATTCCTATGCGGTGAAGTTGTCACAGAATAGGGTCCCAAGGTCTTCATATTCATAATCAGTTTTGCTTGATTAGAATTACAAACTTGAATTAATAGGTCACCAGAACGTAGCTTCTTAACTTCCTGAACTGTTCCTACCATTCCTTGTATACCCTTTTGTATTAAAAAGGGAGATATTTTTTCAAAACTATCTGTTTCTCTTTTAATGAGAAAGAAACGGAAATTGGTATAATTATTACAAGTGTCTGATGTTGAGTCCATATTTACAGAATTGGATTCATACTGTTCTACTCGATCTGCCCAAGTTTTATTTTTTGCTTCATCAGATTTTTTTATCGCTTTTGGAGCCAAAATCGAATTCTCTTTAGTTGTAACCATATTTGCTTTATAAAAAAAAAATTCACGGACAGACTTCTAGTTCGATGGGTCCCCGCCAGACCCATCTCCCCACCCTTTCCTAACGCGGAAACGAGTAACCGACGGAGAGATTCGTTTCAGCCGGACAATGTGACCTGCGCCATTACGTGCCCAGGCAGAGGCACAGGTCCAAGGCCGAAGCCGAGGAGGATTTCTCGCAATGGGAGGGAGGTCACACCATCCAGCCACACGCAACCAAGGCTCTCCCTCTGGGAACATTTTAAGGATCACGTTCCGAAACTGTTACCGACGACGCATGCAACTCCTCTCCTCGCACACCCTTCTCTAACCAGGGCCTTTTCCAATCACTCCCATGCGGTCTCCCACTAGGTACCTCCGCATGAGGGGTACTGGGGCCCCGTATTGCCAGAGCTAGGCATGCAGGAAATCGGCATTGATACGCCGTCGGCCTTTTAGTGTTTTAGTAGGGACACCACAATTTTTTTTTTTTTTTTTTATTTTTAAATACTTTTATATTATTATTTTTTTTAAATATTTTTTAAATTTTTTTCTTCAACACAAATATTAACACAACACATAGAAAAAATAAATCTGAGTTAGTGTAAACTGTTTTCCGCCTGATATCACAAAATATCAAGCGGAAACCCCCCCAAAGCAAAACACATGACAGGAAATAAAGAGGGGGGAGAAGAAGAGGAAAACAAAGATCACTGAGGTACCTCGGGGTTGTGAAGCCCGTACTCATCTCAGGTAGATGAGCCCCCTGAGGGGATTTTTTATATATTATATTTATTATATAACATATCATATAGTTGTACTTTGTGCTAGAACTATTTTACCTTCATCGTTAAAATTGTTTGTTGTGACATTCGGTTCATCCTAAGCTGAGCTGCACGTCTTCAGGTTTGTTTCGGGTTCGTCGTTAATAATGTCTCTTTCTCGTTGAAAGTTTTTGGAAGTTCGAGACGAGCGTCATTTAACTATTTTTGGGGGGATTACAGACAAAATATTGCCGAAAGCGTGCTACCATGATCGTAATCTTATGAGAACAATTGCACATATTAAAATGGGAACGGTATGCTTTATGAATGAGGATTTTTTATGATTTTCAAAATAAAGTTTAATCAGTTTAATACGCTATTGAGGACTCATTCTCTCCATGGTGTATCTCCTGAATATTCTTCCCAGCTCTGAAAAAAAATTGAAGTATTACAACCTATGCGCGACCTTTATTCCACCCTGTAAAATCGTACAAAAATGCTTACGAAAGAAAGGAACATGGATATAATAAGTGTTTGCGTAATTAGTTTTGGAAATTATTTTGATCATAACCTATGACAATTATACCTGAAATTAGTTATTCATATTTATGCATATATAACCCCTTTTAATAGATCATATGAAAATGCATACGAAAAATGGTGTATTGATTTAATAAACTTTTGTAAAATTATTTTTTAAAACAGTTTTGACGAAAATTTATATATCTGTAACAAATACGAATATAACATTTACTAACATAAATACATTCTTTAAAAGATAGAAATGTTAATTTAATTTATTTTTAATCTACATATAATCAAGGAGAAAAGTTGAGCGTTATTTAAAATCTAAATCTTAGGAGACTTGAATAATTAAATTATCTCTTTATTCTTTAATTTGATAAACTAAATAAGCAATAATGTGTCTTTAATCCAAAGCCCTTGGAACCCCGACCATGTCAAATTATCTAGTATGAATACAATTATAACGAAAATATTAAAGATAAATACGTATTTAATACACTTATGAACATTTCGAATATTGGTAGACGATAAAAATGTCCGACAAATATTTCGTTTCATTCTTTATCCTATTAAATTAAATTCAAACCCTGAACTTTAATTTAGCATTCTTGTACTGTTAAGAACATAGCAGGGAAGAAATAAAGTTTCAGCGATAATTAAAACAAGCTGTGAAAAGGTATTCATGGGACAATGCGTAACGTATTTATATCATTATTTAATTCAACAGCCATCGCAAAGTCTAATTAATGATTGAATACATTCAAAACTCTAGATGAAAATATGCAAGAGCAGAACAAAACACTATTAACTACCAAAGAATAGGAAAAGCCACTTTCCCTCATTTCCTTTTTAACTCAGTCAATTCTAGTTTATATTATATTATAATAATATCTTCTCAAATCACTCCTTTTGATTCAAGCTCTTCTCGATTATAAAAATTTCGAATAGGGGACGCTTTAATTAAAACGATAATTACGATGGTTCAATCTAATCATCAATTATAACAGCTTAACATTATCCTTTATATACCCTCTCTTTCCTTTCGATTCTATTTCGCTTATATATCACTATCTCTAATTCAAATCACAACATTTCTAGAAACCATCTAACTCACCTAATCATGTTGCATTTTGGTGAGGAAGTAATTGAAGTTTTATAATTCTAATTGCCAAAATGTCCACGAGGTTAGTAAAGAGAAAATCATGAATAGCTCAAAATCACAACACGATTGCACATATTTGTTTTATTAGTGCTTGAAGAACTCTAACTGAACTTCGAGAACACTTTATTGTACAGTAAAATGCCGTACAGTACACTGTAAGTCGACATTTACACTGCTGATCAAAAGTAAACGTTGTCCCCTTGAAAACAGGGATCACTGTAGTGATATGAAAATGGACAATTACGTTAAACACTGGGAGAAAATACAAGCAGTGCTGTGTTTAAACCTGAAGGTCAATAACAACAAAAAATGAAACACTCACAAATTGATATGAAACTAATAATTCGATTAGTGTCGGGGATTTGAATATACCTATTGATCGAATATCGGATTAAAGAGACGATACTGTATATACAATGTCAGTAAATATTATGTGCAGTTTAAGTTTTCAGTTGATGAGAGTATTTTAACCCTTTATGCTCCAATTGTATTTTAAAGTACCACTAGAACTATATTAGTATTAAAAAATTTGTATTCGTCCATTACAACTGTATGTTTCAGGAATAATACTAAATAGGTCCCCATATCATTGACACAGGGCATTAGCAGTTCTGTGAGATTGAAAGCCGTAAAAACAGAACATATTTTCCGCTATGTGTGTCTCACCGTCTTATTGAGTGATATGTAATATAAAAGTTCCTGTGGTAAAACTCTTCAACATTCATAGGTAAGTTCACTGCATATATATCTATATATATATATTCTTATTTCACAAGCTCTGAGAAATATGGTTATTTGTTTACAATATATATATATATATATATATATATATATACCTTATTTTCAAACCTCTTTTTAAGAGGAAATTCTTAGTACCATTTGGAATAAGGAACAATTTCCAATTCATTTAGTTTTAACTTGCTTTTAAATGCTATCGTGTCTATGAAGCTATTATATATATTTGATAGTTTGATTACATCTTGGAGGTGATGCCATTGTCTAACCTTTGTGGAAAATTTTATGTTTGAAGGAAAATAAAAATTATTTTCGTGATTTTCATAGATAATAGGAATACGTCTCACATTTATAATGGTATTAAAAAGTACAATGAAATGTTGTACAGTTTCTTTATCTTCAATGTTATGAAAAGTATCAGTTTAATTTATGTGCTCTAATTATCAATATTTTTTTAAAAAAATTGGTATTATTATTGTATAAATATTCTAATCTGCTTTAATAATGTAATCAAAAAACCATTTAAGGAGATATTTCTTTAATTTAAAGCTTTGGAGTTGCCCTCGTCACTTGACCGAGGGTCAGAATAACGATGGCTATCTCCAATAGTCCTCGTATAGCTTCTAGTGAGACATTAATAAAACTAAATCAACGCAAACCTGTAATTCAAAATTTGGGGCATAATAGGTTGAAACACATAAGGAAAAATTGAATTATAAAAGTGATGACTGAATTGTTTCCAATATTTTTCTCGTATTTTCAAACTTAATATACTATTTTCGATTCAAAAGGGAATTTATAACTCAGATTAGATTTTTGAGTACCTAAATAGTGCGGTATTTTACACAGAAAATATATTAGAGCTTATGTGAATTCTGAGTAAAAAATATTTTTGCCTTTACTCTCTCCATTCTATCTGCATAAATACTATCTATTTATTTTTGGAATTCTTATAGTTTTATATAGTGCAACTTAGGTATATACCGTTCCATATTTTTACTGAAGATTATGTTTTTATTTTATCCTTTTATGCTCGATATTTTCTCTCGTGTATCAGGTTTCCAAAAATATCACGTATATTCAAATAAGAAATCGGTGGCACGATTTCAAAACATGTATCGTGAGTAAATATTGATGTGCTCGATAGGGGTCGAAAGCTACTTATATTTATAGATATTCATAAGAACATACTGAAAATTTAAATGTTTTCGAGATACTATAAAATAATCCATAAAGATACGTATTTGGTTTCGATGCGTAAAAGGCTTGTGAAGCTCCGTGTCCATTGCTTGCTCCATCAATTACAAATCACAATTAGAGGAGTCGTAAATCAATAATCAAATGAATGGAGCGCTCCAGAGTGATTATAATAACCAAATTATGATATTTAGATCTATGAAAAATCAAAAATCATTTCCTAATAAACTGTATCTATATGTATGCTTGACGCGTGACTTAATTAATATTATAATTAAGTATTTTTTCCGACAAATCTAGCGGTTTAGAAACTTGAGGATATTTATAGATGAGGGTCCAATTCGGTGACTCTGTGTAGATATTTTCTGACTAGTGATGCGCACTCCTTTCACTTTTTAATCAAACACTACATCTAAAATGTTGGGGTATTTGCGACATTTTAGCAATTTGAATTGTTTACAGTTTCAACTGCTTGCCAACCAAATGAAATGTCATTTAATAAATTAGATGAAGATATGAAGAGTAATCATATAAAAGCGAAATAGAATTGAAAAGAATGGGAAGGGAGATAGAAGATAACGATAAATAGAAATGGTAGTTGAAGTCATTCATTGTAATCAATCGTTTGGATTCAAGTGACTCCTAATTTGAATAATAAGAGTTGAATCTGTGATAAACAAGAATGTGTGAGTCGGAATAAGGAATTTACTAAGCTGAGATATTATTATGAGAATATAAACTAGGATTAACTGAGTTAAAAGGGATATTCGAGAGAAAAAGAATGAATGATCTTGCATATTTTATGTTCAGATCTAAAAAACTGTATTGGGGTTTTCTTTTATGTATCTTTAAATGGAGTCTTGAATTTATAGAATTATTAGACTTTAATATGGCTGTAGAAGGAAATAAGTCACAATGGAAGGCCGACTTATTCGTTTATAACTTTCTTTCACTCTCTTTTCTAGTAAATAAAACTACCAAACATCGAATTAAACACTTTACTGTTTAAGCATGCATCGCGTCTCGATTCTATTCATTACACTTGAATAATTCTAGTCTAATTTATACAAGTATTTTTTCACATATTTAGTTTTTTCATTTCAATAAACATCATTTTAAAAATCTCCAAAGTTTTAGTTGAAAGAAAAAAATACCATAGAGCCAATTTATAAACTCAATGCATGTTTTACTTCTTATTCTAAAAACAGAAAATATTTTGCAAAGGATCGAATTATAGACACGTTTCATTCTTATGTCTAATGTATTTTCACTTCATATTTTTATATCTCTGAATTTGCGACTTGCATTTTGATTTCATATAAATAAATGCTATCATTAATAAAACTGGACAATATGAAGATTACGTATTTTTCTTTATTTCAACTTAAAAAAAAATTAAATCTAAAAATCATTTATAATTAAAAAGAAAGAGTACATTTTTTAATGCAAAGTAAGAACAAGTACATTAGTCCATTCATTGAATAAAGATACAACGTTGCCTTAAATAATTAGTTTATAATATAATTGATAAAATAATGATAATTTCCTAACTTCATTTGAGAAAATTTGTAATGAGTTCTCACACGCTTTTCTTTGTTATTAATCTCTTAGGCCACTTAATGAAGCTATTTGATTAGAGAACCTCACCTTATGAATAAATTGTGTTTTATGTTAATCAGCCTTGCTATATATATATATATAGTTTCTGTTTGATCACTTCCTATATATATATTATATAATACTTTCAGGAAAGATTTATTTCTCAAAAATACTTCATTTGTCTTCTTTTTATATCTATTATGGTTATTTCGCCTCTTAAATTTCTATTTCTCTTTCAAATTTCAGGATATTTTATTTCCATATAACTTGATCTACAGAGCATTTTGACATTGATTATACAACATCAGAAATGTCACTAAATATGAAATTTATAATCCATGCTGAAAAAGTGCATCAAGTGCAAATACCAATGTGTTTCTTATACAATTAGAATTATTCATATACAATTAAAGGTGTGCAAATACCAATGTGTTTCTTATACAATTAGAATTATTTATATACAATTAAAGGTAAGCAAAAAAAATGTATCAAGTGCAAATACCAATGTGTTTCTTATACAATTAGAATTATTCATATACAATTAAAGGTAAGCAAAAAAAAAGCTCTTAAAAATAATACAATTGACAATAAGGCTCGATTTTCCAAAGTAATGTCCACTTCTAAATGTGGAACTTTTGTGTCTTTTTTGCGTATCATACATAGTTATTTGTATTTTTCTTTTATTTTGACAAAAATATTTAAGAAAGAAGTACATACATTTGTTTCAAAATGATTAACGTGTTGTTTTCTGTACTTCTTTTAATTCTATAATATCTATCATGCATCAACAATCCATAATGCATATTTCTAACCAAAATCTATGCATTTGTGTTAAAGACAAACTTATAACTAATTTGAATCCCATGATAATTTTAAAGTGGTACAAGACTTTATTAAACGAATCTGCAATTTCAAAATGCACAGATGAAGTCTAAATAAAGAATTGAACTCGAATTTTATGCCTTACAAAGAAACCGTGAGTTATTCGATAGTGCATATGATGCAATTTACTTTTAAGTAAGATCAACATCAATTCATTGAATGAATTATATTGTTAGCAACATTTAAAAAACGTAATTACTAAAACTCTTAGACAGATTATAATATAGCAATACTTCCCGAACAATTCCACTGATCAAATTTCTTATTGATGTCATTATAAAGCCATGCAAGGACTTAAGACGACCGAATTCGAGAATTTGAACCATGTTCAAGTGACGAGAATAACAAGATGGTGCCTTTTCATCAAATTTCCACACTATGTCAACGTGAAGAATTTGAACTTGAACAGATTTAACGTGCACCTATCCTCTGCACAAAAGGGTTTTTGTAACATAAAGACTCGAAGGCATGACAACTCGACTAATGGGATCGCTCGACAATCTCGAGTAATTGATTATTGATGAACGTCTCGACAGCAGAATTACAGAAGCAACATGAGTCTATTGGCGATGGATCTCGTAATTTTGAACCTAGTTTTAATAATAAAAATGATATTTCGCATCTCCTTCTCCAAAATTCTGCACCAAGTCATTGGGAGAATGTGAAACATCTACCAATTTATTGTGAATCTGTTCACTAAATGGCGGGACTTTAGTAGTATCAGGGTTTGAAACCCCGACTTGACGGAAACAACCCCAGAAGCTAAGTTACAGTACCCATCCTGGTGATCAATTTTAAATAATCATCTCGAAGTGACTATTTAAAATTTATGTCACAGCAATGTATAGCATCGTGTAGCGAGATTGATGCAAGCAAAACTGGGTGGGGTCTGAAATTCTCCCATTGGCGCGAGGTAAATGTTTGGAGCAGTGGTGTCATCTCGTGTGTTGGCTGCGTCACTTGACGGAGGTTCAAGATTACGAAATCCATCCCCAGTAGCTCTTGTGTTACTTCTCAGTGCGACGTTAATAAACATTCACTCATACAATACGACGTTAATAAACATACACAATACAACAACAAATATATTTGACATTCATTTTATCTACTGACTTTCAAATTTTCTGATAAGATATCTAAATCAGTTTCTTATGATTTCTTAATAATATCCGTACAAAAGGTTTTGGAACGTCAATTTGTATTTCTCATGAGTTGATTTTTTTTAAATGGGCGTTTTAAAAAATATACATATTCCATGTACCTTCTGCTTTGACCAGTTCCTCACAATATAAATTTAATATTAAGCATCCAATTTAAAATAATTTAGTTATGAACAATTAAGAAATTGTATTTTAATTGCGAAAAAATAAAAATAATGAGACGGGACGAAAAAAAATCCTTGAAACAATTTAAAACACATTTAGAGCCATTTATCTTTTATTGTTAAATTTTCACTTCCTCAAATTAATATTTAATGCAGAAATAAAAAATGCATTGGAAAAGTTTCATCATTATTAAAACTTTTATTGAAAAAAATTTCTGCATAAAACTGTGCTCTTCCGCGTAAAATATTAGTATTAATTTAAAACAAATATTGATCCGTTGCCTTACAAATTTTTGTTAATGATTTTATCGCAACTAATTGTAGATAGTTTTCGTTTTCTATCATCAATTATTTATATTAACTTTTTCTTATTTTGTTTATATAACCTCATTAAGGATTTCTTTAATTTTTGATGAACCGAAGAAAAATGATTAATTAAAGTGTACCGTAACGAAAAATGTTATTAATGAGGATAAAAGCGTGATACTGTTACATGTTACGCAATGGGTTAATAATACACATTTTTATATTTTACAAAATCTAAAAAAAGTAAATTTTACCAAATTCATTAAAATAATACATATTGCTTCCTTATCTTGCTTTTATATTTCGAACAAAAGCTATTGTTACAATGTACTAGAGCAATATAAGGAAAATTATCATTTCTTACAAAAATTGCTGAAATTCATATAAAAGATACAGCAATTAATATTTCAAATAAATTTGTAAATAATCCATATTTTTAATTCCATATTTGTTACTTTTTTTTTAAAAAAAACCCAAAGATTCATAAAGCATTTCTGAAGCTGACATGTACATATTATTAAACTTAAAATATCTATTATAAAACAGAAATTATAGATTACACAAGGTTACTGAAAATGAATCAGCTGATTTTGAAATACTTTATTTTCTTAAAAGATACAAAATGATAGGTAATACATGATTACAAAAGGAAAATATGGAAGGGAATCTTACGAGTTTTTGATATAACTTCCTTTAGTTATATGTATCATGTCAAATCGATATGAAAATTCCTTTCAAACACGTTCGTTGTAAAGTGTCAGTGGTAATGGATTGTACAGTAGCAGAAATTTGCTATTTACATTCACAAAAATTTATAGGCAATGGTAGCGCCTACCTTTTATGTTTTGCAAACTCCCAAAGGTCAAATCAGGGTGGTCAGTCGTGTGACATAAAGTCATTATGTACACTGCGATTGATGCAACTGCGAGGTAGGTTAATGAAAGCTTCTAAAACAGCTTGTGTGAAATAGCTTCTCTAGGAACACGCGGAAGCTACCTATTGTTCACAGTAAAAGACTTCCACATTTTCCCTCTATATTCATGTTTTATTTATACTTCTGTGTTGCTTGTTTTTGAAATTCGGAATTTTCAAAACGAATGATTTATTTGGATTAACCCTGCTTAAATTATAACCTCATAATGCTTATGTTAATTTTGATTTTCAGTTATTGGAAAGCCGCTTTCGTTCATCATCAGAAACCTTTAGTATTGGTTATTTTATTATGAAACCATAGAGAGATCGTGCATTTTATGAAACATACTAATGGCTCAATTCTTAATCTGTGTTATATGATTATAATCAAGGGAATTTATTAAGATTTAAAGTAATTGTGTTATTCAAGATACAAAATTTCAGTTGAAATAGAATTATAATTAAGAAAAAGCAAAAATTTAAACATTGTTCATTCCAAACGTCTTACTACATATACCTGAAGATTATAATCGAACAGGAAATTTTGAAAACTGAAATCTTTGAATAAGAATTCGTTTCAGATTTTCTCTCTCAAAACTAAGACGTAACGTAGAAAAGAAACGGAAGAAAAGAACCGACAAGATGAAACAGAAGAGAAGAAATGGCAAAGTGAAAGGGGAGAAAAGAAACACATTCAGAAATAAATTGTGAAATTCAAAATGTGACAAAAGCTTTATTTTGAGACAATTTTTTTGTATCGCTCTCTGGAAGGCTTATCCTTACTGCTTTCACGTTACCGTATTTTGGAATGACTCTCTGGCCCACCTATCCGCTTTCTCTCTCTTTAAGGGCGAAAAACTTGAAGTCACATAGCAAAGGTTTCTGAATCATTGTCCAGGAGTCTGTTAATAACATACATACAGTAAATATTTTTTTCTTTCAATAATACTACTTAACACATTCTGATTTCCTCCCTGCATCTGGAGGGGGGAAGTGTGTGTAATAAACTAATAGAAGAGTAGATGTGTGTAATTAACGCATAACTATTTTCGAATTGCTGATTTTAGTGGAAGAATACCATCATCTATAATGCGTCACATTTTTTTGTATATAAGGGTAATATAAACGTAATAATAAAAATATTTATTAGTAGAATATTACACTATTTACTTGATAACAGTGTATAGTTCGAAGGAAATATAAAGTTACTGTGATAAACTCTAAGAAAAGTATTGATATTAAGTTACTAAGTATTTAATTGCATTGTATGTACATTGGCTTACAGATCAGTTTAGTTACAGGATCAATTCAACTATCGGATACAATTGTCTTATCTGTAATCAATTTAGGAACTAATGAGTTTTTGCTGAAGATAAAATTCAATCTGTCTCTCCTTGGTGAATTTCTCTTATCTCATCAAAACTCTCATGAAATATGTTAACGTTCTAGGACAATTGGAACACTAAGAAAGTTATTGTCTGCTGTCGAAACTCTGCACAAGACCCTCAGCTATTTACGAGTTTTATAATACCAAAATTGAACATTTAAGAGAAGAGACCCGCCAGAACATGCCATTAATATTAACGTCAGCAGACTGATACGCAGAGTGAAAAAAGACTGATTTATGAAACAAAGCTACAACAGTAAAAACACCTTTAAGAAATATATAAATAACCCAAAATTTTTAATGAAAATAAATACAATGCGTAATATCATTTTGATTTGTCAAAACAGGAGGTTAAAAATTTCATTTGTACGGTATCTCACCAGTCTTTTAAAATAGAAACCAGAAGTAATCACTCCACTGTGCAGGGTTTCCGCACATTTGGTAACAATGCTCAATGGTAAAGTTATTTTGATGATAGCGTTCACTTGCTAAACATTTATCATTCCCAAAAGTGTTTGAGAATAAGTCTGGGTATGAATACAAAAAAGGAATTTCTAATGACAATCTGCACCCATGTTTCTGAAGTTGTCTAATAAATCAGTTTTTACCAGAAATATAATCTACTTCTCTTGTGTTACACAAAACTCCTCGAAAAATAGATTTGAATGATGGCCAAGTAAATAACTTTAGATTTGTGAGCTTAACATAGAATGTAGGATCATTCAACATTTTCCTGATTTGTGTCCCAATACAAATGCGTTCTTTCAATTTCCTTTCACATAATATCGGAAATATTTTCCACAAATTTTTGAAATCTTTACCAGCAGATTTGGAAAAATTCTTCATCCGCTCTATTTTTGATGAAGTGAGGGATAAATGATTTTGCTCGACTCAACTGCTAACAAATTTAGCAACATTTTTTAAGCCACCCTGTAAACCTGTCAAAAGTACGACAACTTTGAAATCACAGCAAATGTGCCAATCGTAAATATGATATTTGACTTCTTGCTGCAGCAAACCATGTTTTTATGAGTTTTATACACGAACACTACATGAGCCAAAAGGAGCGATATGAGTTTGTTCTCATGCAGTACTATTTCTTTGATACTAGTTTTAGAGAAATGCTTTAAAATTAGTCAATATGAAGGATATTACTCAATACCTAGCAAACCCATCAAATCATTCACATCTGCGATGAAACCTGTTGAGGTTTTCCTTCAAAAATTCTGATAAAGTTCCCTTTCTTATTCTAAAAATAGCAACATTTTTACCCTGAGCAGTCAGATTCCATTGTTGCAGTCTAGAATCTCATAGTTCTGCTTGCTGTTTAAAAAGTTTCGAATCATGGACCAAATTATTCAAGACTTCTGTTTTATCAGGTAAAGCATCATCATATGAGATTCAGGAACATGCATGAGATTCAGGAACATGCATTCATTTTTGTTTTCATTTCCTCCTGATCCCTGTTCAGTTCAAGTTACAGGCAGGAGGAAGTAAATCTTCCTCATGCCTCAAATACTGAGGGAATATCAGAATATATGATCTTATTTTTTACTTTTACTTGAATGCCTTGCAAAATTAATAAGGTAAAAAATAAGTTATACCACCCAAGACACAGTCAAATGCTAAGCCTTTTAGCTAATTTGGTGATGGGTTTATGAGTTTTATGAGTAAACGTGTCTTTCACATAGCAGAAGTAATCAAGGTGATTTTTGCAAACATGATGGATGCTTCATGAATGTAGTCACGTCTTTTAACTCTACAACGTAAGAGTAAACAATGCTTCAAAGATAGTGGCGGCTCGTAGCTGTAGATAGTGAGGGTGCTGAAAAACCTTAGTCTTTGTTTTAAAATTGTATAAAAGGAAACAAACATGTATAAATGAAAATTTATTCAGAAACTTGATAAATTTCTATAAAAGAACAAAATCAAATATTTACTTATTTTAGCTTAAATTGTTGCAACTTAAGTTTAATTTATCCATTTCAAAATGAAATCTTGTTTTGATATGCGCGAAAAGATAATTAATTATCTCCTTGGTCTCTGGATGCCAACGGAGGAAATATTTCTCCATTGAAAGTTCTGTGCAAGCGCATTTTTTTCTTTCCGAATTCATAGTGATTCAAAATAAAAAGTTTATTACTATCACTCTTGAAAAGCAATGTTCTTGCCTCTAATGTAGACATGGAAACTGAAAAAAGGACTTTTATCAGTTTACTGAAAACATCATCTAGATTATTTTCCTAGATAAGTTTCGACAGCTCAATTACCTTGCAATATTCATGAACAGCAGTCCTACAATCGAATACTTTTATTTCAGTTTTAAACTTTTAATTGTCAATCATAGGATATTCTTTAGTAATCAGTATTATCTTTTCTGTGGGATGTTTATTCCTAAACAAGAGAAACCTGTCTTATTGAACAATTTAGCTGCTACTAAATGCTTAGTGGAAGAATATCTGTCCATTACATCAACACATACACACTCACACGCTTCCTTAACTTCTGCCGTAAGTGTCTTTGAAGGATTTTTTTATTTCTCAGTTATAAAATAGCAATTTTGAATTTTTCGTTACATGATCAGTAATTTTCAACATACCAATTCTTCAAAAATGCATTTAGTTTTAAATTATTTCAACAAGAGGCATAATCAGGTGAAAATGCTTTAACCAAAACTTGAAATTACCATCATTCAGTATAAAAAAGAATTAAAGAATAAAAAGCACTCATTATATTAAATATTATCGAGGTGGAGTCGCCACTGTTAAAGGTTTCCAATTCCCGCAAATAATCTAAGACTGAAAAAAACCACTAAATAAGCAAAGCATTAAGATAAACGAAAAATATTACAGACGAATACCAGTCGGCGGCTCGTTTCTTTTCCGAAGCGAAATACTGTGTATGCCATTAGGTGATAATTAATACAAAGTTTCTGAGCTGTTAAATATAAAGTAATTATTATTTAAACATGTATAGTTATTCATGTGATCAGGATTTGGCTGTGAAAAAAAATTGGGAAAAATATGAAAAATGAATATTCTAAAGCAATATTTTTGTAATAAATTAATCTTACATATATGGGAAAATCGTACATTTTTTTTGCCCTTCGTATATCACTTCCACTAAGAATACATAAAATTCCTTTTCAATTTGTGATTTTTCTTTGTAAACTAATATTTTATAATAAATTCACTTATGCTTATTACTCAACTTTTACCTTTACATTGACTTTTTATAAGCTTTTTGTCTTTAAACTTCAGATGAATAAGAGGAACATAGTTAAAAATAACAATTAACTTTATTATAAGACTTTTATCGCATTACGTCGTTGAACACAGCAGTTTTATTTTTCCGTATGCTGCATCTGTAATGAGTCACAAATCTCTCTGAGGAATGTTTTATTCTCACCGGGGAGTAACCTTAGCATGCATCTTACATATTCGCTCCTTACATATCGCCTTCTACAGGCTGGTGATAACAAGTGATAACACAGTTCAGTAGGCTCTTTCAGATTCTACACGAAAAAATACAAACCAAATGAACAATGACTGGTTAACAATAAAATTAGAAATGGCAGACTATGTAGTGGATAGTTGGTTCTAGAGGAATTTTAAATTGGCTATCAAAATTAAAGTAAATTATAGAAATCGAATTTATAAAAATCTATATCCATTTGATTATTACAATTATTTCAATTTAAATCTTCGATTAGTGCTCTCGACCAGTTTTTTTTATCTTTATAAGCCATATTGGCAAATGAAAAATCCTGAAGAAATTTACTTCCACATGGTTCTTCCAACAATACCTTGTTTGTGGTTCATATAATAAAGTACAATCACAGTGAGAGATCTCATTTACTTGTGATAGTTGCGATCTATGGTTATTGAACCGGAATGTAAGTAAGCCGCGAGTTACAGTATTAATACAAATTGAGGAATAATATAAATTATACGAAAATCGATACGAATTTTGTACGTTACGTTTGCATTCTTCGACACATTTTCTCGATTATTAGGAAAATGATTTGTAAAAGAAAAATATTTTTATCTCCTAAAATTTGACTGATCAGAGATGGTTAAATACACAGTTAATCTCCTTGATCGTAACATCTTTAAAAATAATCTCTTACAATAAGAGGAACATTTTTGCTTTCCGAGAAGTGGGAATTCTTTAAAAAAATTATGCAAAGTAAAAAGGCGTTCAACTTTTTCTAAACCCCAAACTTTCAAGGTATGCGTTTTTCAGACAAACAATTGTTCATCACTTAGATGGATTTTTATCTTCCATTTTTTGTGATGAAAGTCATCATCTGCACTTTACGATCAGAGGACTTGTAGCCATTCGTCGCCTCCTCCTCTTGACTCAAACATTCTGAACGCAAACGTTCTCTATTTCTTTTTGCTTCCGTTGCACCAAATTCAAGACACTTTTCATCCTCTTTACATGGATTGTATAGCTGTCCTGTTTTACGACCGTCACCTTATTTTAAAACTCTTTTTAAAGTCTCGCTTCCTCACTCACTGGGATCTCTGTTATATTAATTTTAGTTTTTGCTTCGTTGTCACGTTTCTACCAAGATAAGATCTCTTATCACCTTTGACTCAAGTCTCTCTCGTCTATTTTTGGATACTTTATAAAATTCCTTCTCCTGCGCCTCTAGTGTTGTATTATTTCGTTTAGTTCTGTCTTCGTACAAGATTCCTAATCAACCCTTGAATTTTTTCTGCTCGTTTTTAGGTACGCAAACACCATTTTACATATTTATTTCTCACAGTTTTAATTTCCCCCATTCGGATTTTAAGCTTGCTTTTACAAATTTTCAAATTCCACGGCAGATTTAACCCATGATATAAAAAAAGGAAAGGAAAAAAAAAAAGGTATTGATGTCTACCCATAATTAGAAGACTTGTCGTCATCTGAAAAAACTTTAATCTAAATCTCAGAAAAAAGTGAGCTATAATAAAACCGCGAGTTAAAGGGGTCAGTCTGTACTAACAAGGATCAGACAGAGTCAACCTAACCATGATGAATCTGCTGTTGTTTAAATGGTTGTTTAATCACTTCGAGAAACACTCATATGAGTCCATTAGAAAGGATTGTAACGTCCGTAAGCTTTCAACGGTATTCTCATGCGTAGTTTCTTTCAACTAACATTATGAGGCTGTTCTATGATTTTATGTGATTTGAAAAGCTAGCCTTGTAAATGAACCTTGGCTAATGCAAATTAGCTTTAATAAATTGAAATTTATGGATAAGAGTGATCAGATATCGAGGTTAAAAATATTTAAAAGCTATGAAGGGGAGAACAATTTGTGCTCGAGACCCTTAGTTTTAGAAGGTTATTTAACCGTCGGATTTCTGTGATTGAAATTAGATTCATTTTTGACTCGGATTTCCTATTGTGGTTATTAATATAAGTAGAATTTTCTGATAATATTTAGATGAGAACGCGTGAAGGTTTCATCTAAACATTCGCAATAATATATAATTTTTAATTATTCTTAAATCACATTAATTGTAGATTAATAATTTGACTGTCTGATACTCTAAGTGCTTAATTACTATGTGAAATTTATAGAGCAAATTATAAATAGAAAAATCAGTAATCTGTTTGATCCTTTAAACCTATAACATTTTAATCGATGGTTTAGTATAAAAAAACACCTCAATACCAAAAACGTTATAATTAAAAACAAAATGTGAATTAATGCCCTCCAGCATTATATATACAGCCCCAAGTGAATATGTAAATGATGAATTAAAGGATAAGAGGCAAAGATTTCGTACAACACTGAGGTATCCTTATTTAAATTCCAAATTTGAGGGAACATTAAAAAGGTAGCTTAATGAGATTCCAGGTAGTAAATGTCTGCACATTAAACGTTAATAGGGTTATAAATATAATTGAATAAAGTTCACTAAATGCAGAAACTGTATATAATTATATTCAACTAAAACTACATCCGTTAATTTGCAGGTAAGAAGAATATTTAATCGATGTTACTAACGTAAGAATGTATTAAATTTTCTTATATACATATTTTATTACAAAATGAGAAAAATTGTAGGAGTCAAAATTAGACCCATGCAAAATTATAAATGTCATACCTATGCAGATAATATGCTACATTATGTTATGCTACATAATGTCTTCAATTCGTGTACAACATAGCATTCATTCCTTTTCTAAGCTATATGAATTTCTGAAATTAATTCTTAACACAAATTTACTCTTTGTCCATTATATTTAAAACGCTTGTAAAAGAACACACAAAACGAACTATTTCCACCATATCTTAATTTCTTCAATGAAAAAGGTAATGATCCGTCACAAGATTCCTTTCATTAACTCCATCTTGAGACCAACAATAACGAATGCTTTTTCTATATTGGGAATAGTAACCCATCTAAGAAGATTGCACCTCTGTATCGATATTTACTTAAGAGCAATATTAACTCTTCCTTCGTGATAAATAAAAATACTTAAAATTAAGACGACTTTCCTTTATATTAAAGGGTAATAATTATATTTTTCCATAAGTCACCACTTTACTTTATATGATTTGCAATGAAACTTGCCGACATTGATTAACCTTACTAAGCTCAGAGAAGCGTGGTCGGGTAACTTTCAACGGGTTAAAGGATTCAGAATTTCTTGGTAAACAATTGCAAATATAATTTTTTCACCGACCATTGCGGTATTTTGGTCAAATTACAACTGCAAATTAAGCTGATAGTTGATTAAATGTCTTATTAACTTTGTAGTTAAATGCAACTCTAGGTCTGTTGGGGATAGACCTCCAAGTTTTAGACTTCATTCAAATGACGAGGATGATATCTAAGCTAGCTGCTCTTCCCTCACACCAGCCAAAAGGAGGATTTGAAACCCCGGCCATATTTAAAGTGCATTAGCCCTACTATTCGGAGAGTCTTTAGTGGCATTCGACGAAGATTCAAGATTCGACGAAAACAACAACAGCCGCGTGTCCACAACTGTGATACCATGACCACTCAAATATCAAGCAGCATCTTCCATGGTCGGTAATTATAAGGGCAATTGATTGAAAACACAGTGCGCCACTGACATTTTATCTCCCTACTCAAAGCATTGTTTAGATTCCAATCGTTTATTTCACTTCCGCATCAGCTACATTTTGCTGTAGTGTTTTTACACCTTCAGATCTTGTATAAACGTCTTTTAAATTGACTTAATTTAAAAATAGTAGCTTAATGACAATGAACATAGGTTTCCGTAATTTCTTCAATATAACGATTTTAATAAGATAATTTTCATGACTTTGGCGTCCCGGAAATATGCAAGAAACTTCGAATTCCCTTAACCACTCATCCAATCAAGGGAACGAAGTTTTTGTAGATTGTAGTAGAACCTCTCCATCCCCGGGGGTGGAAAGGTTCTATTACTATCTGCTAAAATCAGATAAATAATGAGCGCCAGCGAGTTATCAAAAAAAAAAAAAAAACAATTAGAAAGACATACCCACAAAAGTTAAAGTGGAAAAGGAAGAAAAAATTTAAAAAAAAAAGAACGGAAATATAACAGATCCTGAAAGATAAAAAACCGTAATTTAAATGGAAGAAACTGCAGTGAAGCAGAAATTCTAGAACAAAGTGAATCTGTTATAAAGCAGAAACTCTGGAATGAAGTGAAATTCAATTAACTAGGCTAAGTGTATTGAGAAATAAAAATTTAAATAGTTACTGCTGCTTTAAAGATAGCGCTCTATTCATTTTGTAGTGTAGTGTGCGAGTCTGAATTTCGAAATTGGATTTATGTTGAATATTATTAGGGATCTAATGATTAGGGTTTCATGATTTTCAATTGTTGTAAAAACATTTCTGAATATTTTTTTACAAAAGTATCTATTGATTCTCTTTTGAGATAGTAGTGAATTACTTTGTTCCTGATATATTAGCGAGTATTTGTCATAAAAAAGATTTATTTCGCAATGTTGTTCTTTCTTCAATAGGGAAAGGGCATCTTGAGTCTCAGACGAGGACAGCGTAAGTTATTCCTATAATTAGAGTTTGCTTATTAAGAAATACTTCATTACTTAAAGATAAAGGAGAAATTTGTCAAATTAATGACATGCTGAAATTTATTTTATGCTAAAATTCCTCGTAGATGATGTTGGCTCAAAAGTAAATCATCATATAATTTAGTCAAACATTATGGGGGGGGGGAAGAGTCATTCTCCACTTGTACGAAATTCATCTTTAATCACTCAGCACATCAGAACGTTAACACTCATCTCTATCAGTCCCTCAAAAAGTTAGGTCCCTTTATGTTCCTCGATTATTAACTGAGAAGCACTGACCACTAATTTCTCATAATAAGGTTAATTTTCTTCGACTGGATCAAAATGACCTATTTTTATGAAATTATTTTTAAAATTTCAATGAACTACTTCGTAAACATGTATTGTGGCCGGTCATCGTTTTTTCCATCGACTCATGGATCCTGATGCCACTTAAGAACCACCGTGTAGTGGGATTGATGCACATTAAATCTGGTCCTTCCATCAGAGTGGCGTGAACATTTGAAGAGGGATGCCAGAGATCAGGTGTGGCATTCATCGTTGAAATTGCAGAATCCGTTCTTGAATAGCTCTCGCGTTGCTTCTAAGTGGAACGTTAATAAAAACAATCAATCTTAAAGTAACTAGTTAATTGTTAGATGTGATTATTTCTGTAACCTTTTTAAGAAATATCAGAGTATTAAACGATGCCTTTTTTAAATAAAATTTTTTCTTCTCCATCATTTTAATTCTTCATTTCTACTTCTCCATTATTCCAAGACTTCTTAAAACACTTTGCGATGTGATTGCGATTTCTTATTAACTTCGTTCTAAGCAACATGAGGGCTATTGGTGAAGGTCCTCGTTATTTTGACTCCTGATGAAGTGACGACACTTGAGCTGGTACCTCCCTCTCCAAACTTCGACATCACGCCAATGGAAGGACTTGAAGTCTCGATAGATTTAATAAGTATCACGCCCACCACATGACATATCTTTTGTGATATCAGTACTCGATCCCACGATTTGATAGAAACAATAATGATCGCTAGTTTACGACCATGACCGCTATCGCTGCCCAAACGATTTGCATTTGCTGTATTCATTATTAGATTTTCAATATCCTCTTCTAACTAAGGCATAACAAAGTATGTTAATAAGAAATTCAAAAGGAAAGGCACTTAAATACATTTAAGCTTTTGATAAGAATATATTAATTGAAAAAATGATTAATTACGTGCGTGCTTTAAGAATTACCAGTGTTAGGAATGTGAAATAGGATATTAGAAACAGGAATGTGTTAACTCAGTGTAGCATTGTTTATAGATCGTTTTTCTATTTTCTATGAAATTCATTAGAATGATGTTCTCCGTGCAGCCGAGGCTGATGCACGTTAAATTTGTCGGGGTACAAAGTCCTCCCATGGTGTGGTGTGGAAGTTCGGAGAGCGGGGTGCCAGCTCAGGTGTCGTCCTCGTCACTTGACCGTGGTTCAAAATTACGAGCTCCGTCACCAATAGCCCTCTTGTTGCTTCTAGTGCGACGTTAATAAAAACTAAACTAAAATTAAAACTAGAATGATATTCTTCTCATCCCAAAATATTTCCGTCAAAACTTTTCCAACCGAGGAAACTTCTTTCGAATAGATTCAAATGCAAAACCTTTATTTTCCTTTTTTTGTTTGATTTCAAGCGCATACTAAGGAATCCAGATCTCTCATCGACGATGACAACTCGACGCTGCAGCAGTCAAATTTTGTTTTCGTGGAAAATAGCGGTCAAATCAAAACTAACATATAAACAGCGTTAAATTTATTTTGGTACTATTTTTCAGATGACAACTCACAGTGGTACCAGCAACTTACTGCAGAAACATCAACTGCCTTTGAAACATGAATCATAATTGTACAAGTATGGCAAGTTTAAAAATCTGAATTTTATGAATATTTTTTTCTTTCCAGAATGCACTTAATCATTTTCAAAAGTTTTCTCCCCGGATAATTTTAATTAATCTGAAATAGAAATTTCATGCTTGAATAATTTTCATCACCTATCATAGATTATCTTAATGATAATTTAAAAATTTCAAGGCAACTCATTGATGTAGAATAATAATAAGTAATTCTTGGATAAAGATAGAGCATAAATGCTATTTTTTTAATTACCAAAGCTTTTCTTCCATTTCATATTTCTTCACTTTTATATTTACGATGCCTAAAAAGAATTTCTTTTTCCTGTAATACTAAGCAATAATAATATTATACCCACCTGCTATATGTAAATAGGTACAAGTACTTCCTGAAATTTAATAAAATGATTTCATTTTAATTTGATAAGTTATGCAGAAAGGGCGTTTTTTACTTGACAATGCCGTCAAAACAGGGGAATAGACATTGATATTTGTTAATAAAAAAAAGGGAAAATAATAAGAATTGAGACATAAAATTAGAAATAATTTTTGTAATTCGCCTACACAGAAATTTTCTTTTAACTTTAAAAACAAGAATGTAAATTAGTTTTTAATAATTACTGCTGTCTATTTACTTTATATTTACAGCTTTTTTAAGTTTTTTTAAAATTTATGAAAACTAGTTCTTGTATAAATAATTTCTCATATAGAATAATGAACGTACATTATAGTACTCTTCTTCATGACATTCGCAGATGTATCTCTCATTATACAAATATTTATCTTCATTTATATAAATATTCTTACAATAATACCTTCTGATACATTAAAAATCATTTTCCTTCACACGACTTTAAATACATTTTCTTATCTTTATGCGCATTTACTATATACAATTCAATATTTAAAATTTTCACTCGATTTGTTAATCAAACTTAATGCAGAGATGTGAATTTTTGTTCTTAATTATATGTAATGCAATGCCTGAAGCAATTGTAAAACCTGTTTAATTTCCGTAAGAAACATATTTTCTTTTGAATCAAGAATTTTGTTTTTGTTATTAAATGTCTCAGGCTAAAGATACTGATCTAATTCAACTATCTAATTATTTCAAAGGAGTTTCTATGTCTCTTCTATACAATACTGATCTTTAAATTTTTTAATATAAATATAATAGAAAACCAGGATTTATTTTACCTTTTATTTCGATGTAATGAAATTATATCTGAAATGAAAGTCCATAACTATTGTTTTTTGTATTAAAGAAACAGTTCTCATCTCTTAAAAAGTTTAAATAGTAAATATTTACAATTAATTAACATTGTTTAAATAATTCTGTAAAGATATAAATAAGATCTTTTAAAGATATGTGTTTGTTATATTTGTTGAAAATGAAAATAAGAGAGTTTGCCTGCTCAAATAAAGAACTAATGTCATTTTCTGTCTGTAACTAAGACATCAGACTATTGTATATCTTTCAACAGCTGATTAAATTAATTTTCTCGCTTTTGGTGGGTCATCTTGTCACGGATAGTATGTAATTAACGATGTTATGGAGACACAAATCCTTGAGTTTCCTCAATTATTCAATTGTAATTCAATTTGAAATTCAATAACACTAATGATCACTACGATCAACGAATTGTTTTAAAAACTAATCAGATTAATAATTTAGTCCAGTCTGCAGAGATATTTTGACAAAAAAAAAAAAAACTCGTCATCGAAGGGATATTATTCACTTAAGACTCGTGGATTTCGAGGAAAATTACATTAAGGGAAATAACCTGTTTTGAAAGAAAGTTAAGACATATAACAAATACTTTTACTTACTCAATGCAATTATTTCTTAATCTGAATTTTGACAAGAATCTGTTGAAGAAAGAAGAGACGAGTAAAACAGCGTTCGATGAACGAATGTCGCATTTACTCGTGTTCATTGGTGCCGGTAATTACATTTGCTCATTCTTTTTAAAAATGGAACAAAAAGTTAACAACAAAATATATTTATTTTCTTAGAACACTAAGCGAATTTTCTAATTATTTCATCTCTGAATTATTTATCTTTGTGACAAAATATTCGGAAATGCGTGAGCGAGATAAGTGAACACCGAAGGAACTATTTCTTAATTTAATATTAAAACTCTGATATTTTCACTGAAGAAAAATAAATTTTGATTAATTATTATTATTTTTTTACTTTAGGTATTTTCAATGCAGTAATTGCAATCGAATGTATACTAATTCATTCTCGAAATCTATGCATATATTTCGATCGTTACAATTCTCTCGATTATCTTTTTCTTTTCAGGAAAATATAAATTTAATATTTGTGGTTGTAAATTGTGAGAACAATTGTTAGAAATTTCTAAATAAATTCAACAAATTACAAAAGAAAAATAGAAAGTGTAAAGCAGTAAGCTTTACAAAGCTTTACTTTTTTTTGGGTTGGTTATAACTTTTTCTTTCATTTAATAGAATATAGTTTTTTATTTGAAGTGAATACTAATGTAATAAAAAGGGTGAATTTTAATGTATTATGTTAAACTTCATATTCACTTCGATTCAGATAATCAGTTTATTAAGAGGACTTGGAACGCTAAAAATGACCAAAGCAATCGACTTTTTTTACTCTCACTTTGTAATATGTCTTGAGTTATATATATCTTTTTATTGAAAAATTATTTTTATAATTAAGAATTATTTTATATGTATTTTTATATATAAGAACTATTTTATA
>BMAW01093967.1:715869-739389 GCA_019974015.1 Nephila pilipes
ATTTTTATAATTAAGAATTATTTTATATGTATTTTTATATATAAGAATTATTTTATAAATATGTTTATGTATATGAATTATTTTATATATATTTTTATTTATAAGAATTATTTATATATATTTTATATATAAGGTGGAAGGTGTGAAATGGAAAACAATGAGTATTCTAATATTTTGAGATCACCATGCTCCTTTCTTTTAGAGATTTTGTAGTTCAATGAAATTTATTTTTAATAAAATCTTTTCAAAAATTACCTTATTTTGTTATTATATAAGAACTGTAACGTGAAAGAAGTGATATGGAAAAATGTAAATTTCCAAACATTTTTATTTCTCCAGGCTCTTTTTTTGGAGATGTCATAATTTCATAAGATTTCTTTTAACAAAATCTTTTCAAAACTTATTTAATTCATATTAATTTTAATGAAATATTCTTGGGTGAGTCAGCACTTTTCAAAGTCACAATTCAAGAACAGAAGCACTGAAGAATTAATAAGTTTTCGAGATATTATCAGAAGATGAGAAGGCTGAATTTATGTTAATGTAAATATATGCATTAAATAATATTTTTGGTTATAATTATTAAGATAAAATTATACGTAATTTTTTTTCTGAAATCCATTTAAGGTACCATATTTCTATAAAAGGCATACTTTAAATCATAATTTCCTCCAGATTTCAACAAATATATGCCTAAAGTCCATTAAAATACAATAATTCTTATAATGTTACTCTAAAAGGGTTTTAATTTAATATGGAGTCTATTTTCTACTTTAAAGTATACAAAACAAAGATATTATTTTTAATTAATGTACAAATTCTTAAGACTTAGTGTTATCGAATATTTTTACGAGTAAGTCGAAAATGTTTGGAACTTTTTTTTAACTAAATTACAAGGTTCTTTTTAAGGATCACTATTTCGTAAAGAAAGTAAACACTTCTTCTTTAGATGTGTGCAAGCCATAAAAAGCCAAATATAGTATGTTTTTATCTTTTTACATCGTATATGTCTTAAGTGTATAAGGAAGATAATTCTTAATGATATTTTGTAGTCATTCTATATTTGAAAGTTTTATATTATTATTATTAGTTTTATATTATATTTATATTTCTGGTTTGTTCAGTTCTCGCCAAATAAAAAAAATTCGATGTTGGCAAAATTTGCACTCGGCTAACGGGAAACTACTAAAGCCATCGTTCCCTAGAAATAATAATAGAATATCGCAGATAATACTCACACGAAAATAACAATGAAAGAAGAATACTCATTTCGACATAAATACAGAATTTCAATTTTTGATAGGTTTTTGAAAAAAAAAATCGCACTCTCAGCTTTTATTTGAAAATATACGGTACTTTCATAAAAAAAGTAATAAAACGGAGAAGTCAAACTTTCAATCCTAAAAAGAGTTTATTTTCTCTCTTTTTTAGCTGAGTGGTTTTAAATAGAGTGCCACAACGTATCATTTTCACATTTTAATCATCTGACATCTGGTAGTGATCTCTTTCGAGATAGGAAATGGTTAATGAATATGCATGAGTCCTTTTCAAAGAAATGGAGGTGACAGCTTCCTCTTGGTTTGCTATATTTCGTTCTCTTTCTAGTGTAAGTTCTTCTTCCTTTGCCTCTTTCACCTGCACATCACCATTTCAGTTCAAAAGTCGAAACGAAAAGGATTTGTTTCCTCAAGTTCAGATTTGCATTAATCGCATTCATCCTAGAATTGGACTGTCCAGTGGAAATGATCTTTCAGATATGGTAATTTAAAATACATATTCAGAAATATATTTTGAAGTAAAGTTTAGAATTATGAATCGAAAGGTAAGTTTGTTGGGAAAATGAAGAATAATCAATTGACATGCGACAACAAACTGAGAACTTCAAAAGAAATTTGAATTTGTTAAAATAAGAATGGTCGGAATACGAATTCATGAGATTCGAAATTATCATTAATAACTTGAAATTATGTTAAAATTCAGTGGTTATAGAAAATAAAAAGTAAAACTGAACTTCGAATAACATATATTAGCCCAAGATATTACCTTGATAATAATTCAGAGGAATTAATGTACTTAATAAATATTTCTCTATTATAATAGCTGAACATTAATAATTTTATTTTAGGCAAAATTTGTTTTCATGAAATACTTTTTGATTCCTCTATGATATTTAAAATTTATTTAAGATATACTTGATAAATTTAAAATGAAAATGAAACTATGAAACAAATTTAAAAAAACTCAGTTGTTTCCAATTCCTAGCTCAAAATTTATAAACAATTATTTTTGCCATTGATAAATTAAAAGTATATGTAAAGGAGCAAAATTTTCTTTTATCATTTTGCTTTTTTATTATAAATATTACTCCTTTGAGAAGGAATCACATTACGGACTTTTTTGATTATATAAAAAAATGAACCTGCAATCGAATGGTTAATGCGGTATTACAAATATACATTTTAAATAAATATTTTCCCTGAAACGTTCCTAATGTTAATTCGTTAAATAAAAATGTCGATTGATGAAAATTGTTTCTTAAATATTTATTTGAAAACTGATTTTCATGTAATAATGCGATTATACATATTTTCACTTTGAATGCCATAATATTTAATAGGTCATTATAAACTCAGCTTGTTATTTTTGAACATTTTTATTTTGTGGAATTCACTGTAATTCACATTTAAGTCCCTTTCATTGATTAGTTCAAAGTTCCTCTGTAAGCAAATACTATTTAATTTCTGTTTATTTATTTTCTCTGAAATAGAAGTTACTATGACGATTAATTTAATATCAAAAATGAATCCATTTGTTGGGTACTAAGTTGTAGATGAAGAATAAATTTACAATGATCAATGATTTCATTTGGACGATAGAATAAGACAAATAAGTACTCGTTTCATCAGAACTTTGGTTGAAATTTTGATTAGTGAAAAATTCTCAGAATAAGAAAACATTATTCGTATTCTTACTGTTTTTCAGATATTTGCTAATAAGAACACTGATTCTCTCAGATCTTTCAATCTAGTGAGTAGTTCAGAAGGTCGCTAGCTGCTTCCAGAGAATAAAAATGGCGCTTGAATTATTTTCATATTAAATATCAAGTTTTGTTATGATTTCCTTTTCTCTTTCATAGCTTTAATATTATGTAATATTTAAATTTAATATTTATTATGAAGTAATTTTTTACTTCATAATAAATATTAAATTTAAATATTAAGTTGCATAAGAATTATGTAGCTGAAAAACACTTGAATCCTAAATAACTATTTATGAATTATTTACCTTTTAAGTAATTCAGATAGTTAAGTTTACAAATCAGGGTCATTTTAATGTTAAATTTTTAATTAATTATGTATGTTTCTGGGTCGAAATGTATTTTTAACTTTTTCTGAAAATCAAGATTTTCATATTTTGCTTCAGCGCAAAACATCACGTTGAAATATGTTATGCATATAATATTATGAATCTTTCATGGAATATTCTATGAAAATGAGTTAAGGATCTGAACCTCTCCCATTGTTCTAATTCTATTATTTTGTATTTTATTGTTGATTAAAGTCATAAATTATCACAAAATTTTACTGTTTTTCTGTAAGTTAAAGTACGATTTCCTATAAATATTGAATCATATGGGATGTCATTGCGAGAGAGGCACAAATCCTGAATTAGATTCAATTCATCATAATAAAATTTACAGAATTGAAACATCTCTATTTAAATTTTAGTTTTGGTGTTTTACACAAGCGTAACCTTAGAGCTATTTTTATGTATCATTTGAGCTAAAATATTTAATTTTATCATAACCGTATCCTATTTTATAATGCATGTAAAATATTATTTTTTCAGTTATTTAAAAAAATCCTCTTCGAAGGTAGGCAAATAGCTTAAATACAAAATGTAACTATGGGTTCTATTATAAAAATTGTTTTATATATTGTAACGTAATCAATAGTTTTCATTAATTCTATAACATTATAGTGAAGCATTCTTCAATATTACATGTGTTACAAAAAGGTAAAATATTACAATTTTTATTCGTTTCTTTTTAGTCTCTTTGATAGTAGGTAGCATGTGTTATAAAAGGGAAACGAGTAAATGTTGAAGGGGATTTTCTTGATGAATAGACGGTACCTATAAATATTTAATGAAAAAAATAATTGGTAGTTAATAATGTTATTTAAATTTTTATTAAGACAGAAATAAACAGCACATTATATTTTCTGTAAAAATAATCGTCATAATTATTCTGAATTATGAAATTAAAAAAAGTGAGAATAACTCAGACTTGGCATGAAATAAGCTTGATGATTTCTTGTAAGAGACTCCTTAGTTGTCTTAAATCCCAAGATTCTTTCAGTAATAATGTTGTCATATTGAGGAATTCGACAAATGTGTGAATTATTTAACACGGGAATGAAATTGAGTCTAAAATCTGCATACATATCTCAAAATATGTCGAATATTCTCTAAGCTTCATATCAAATTAAAGATCATTGGTAGTTTCGTACTTGAAGATTGATTAAATAGAATGATTTCTTGCGTGATACTTTTATATAATATATCGATATTTTTTCTCTAAAAGCTTTCATATGTGTGTGTAACTTTGAATTTTAGAAATTTTTGTATTTTTAAGATATTTTTTTCTTTCGTATCGAAATTCAGCCAGAAATATGTATTTTAATTCATCAATATAATAATTTAAATAAATTATAATGATAAAATTCAAACTTGTTTTACAGTAGTTTTTATAAAGAATTCAAGAATTTATTGCTCTTGCTTCATTGAAATTTTAGATTATAAGCTTTTTAAAATGAAATATCCATTTCTTGTACTTCGTTATAAAGTAAACGCATAGAATTATTTTCAATATATTATTATTTTTTTATTTCCTTAAAAATTATAATATTCAAACCTCTGCTATTAAAAACTGAGTGCTATGAACATTCTTTAGGTAGTTTAAATATATATTTTAACCTAAAATTTGTCTGGATTATATCATTTATTTTTTTAATATAATAATTTTATTACCGTGAGGGAAAGCTCATCAAAATGTTTGTTTCTTTTTCTCTAGATCTTACCAATCTTTTTAATATCAAATATTTTTAACATAAGGATAACCTGCGCCAAGTAATTAGCTTTTCTAGCAGTATCGTTCATATTATTTTCTTTTAACTAGCATCAATTTAATTGCTAACCTCTCTGCAATAAATAAATGTTTGCTGATTTTAAGAGTCATAAAATCTTATCATAACACTTTAGGATACTCAAATATACTTAATTTTAAGGGGGAAAGGCATAACTAATTCTCTTCAATTTAAAGGGGGAAAAATATAACATGAAGACATAGAGCTAGAAATTTCGTAAGTTTTCTTTGCAACATTTCCCCCCTAAGATTTTGAACATTTTATTTAAAAAAAAAACGTGGAAAGAAAAAAAAATTGAGAGTTTAATATATTATTCATTTTAGAATAAATTTGAGTAAATATATTTCATTGAAATCTTATTTAAGATATTCCTTAATTGGAAAAAATAATAAGTGTTTTTTTTATTATTCGAGGGTACATTCATTATAAAATTATAAAAAAATGCAATACATTTCAAATTTAATGCATAAATTGTTCAGTAGTCTGAATTTAGTTAAATTATAATTTTATGTATTTTTCTAATTAAAAATAGTTAATATACAATTTTGGATGTGAATAATCAAATTATGTTTTATATTTAATCAGTAACACATGTGTTAACTAGACTATGCCCAATATAATGGACTAGCCAAAACTGAGTATTTTTTTAATTTAAAAAAATGGCTGTATATACTATTTTCTATTACTCTTAAGATGACTTATCTCAATTAATTTAAGGAAAATTGCTCAAGGAATGAGGTTTTGGATATCTAGAGGTTTAGTATATTAGATCACAGAAGTAACAGAAAAATGAAATTTCTTTTTAATTGTAAAAATCCAAAAAAGAAAAAAAAATTACACCACTAAACTATTAAGAGAACAAATACATGAAAGATTACCAAATAAATACAGCAAGAAGATAAAACATGAAAAAGTCCAGACTGAGGCATGAAGAAAATTAAAACAAAAGGGAGAAAGAAACTAAAAAAGAAAATTAAATGTAACATTTATAAATTCTGAAATTGCCTTATGACAGACGAGTAGGTTTAAAATATGTCTTACAGATGTAACATTCCGTAGAGAAAAATGTTATATAAAAATATGGAAATTCCATAAATTCAAACAAAATCAAATACAAAAAGATCGCATTACAAAATGAGAAACGAAGTAAAAAAATATATAAAAGAAATAAGTCCAAACATTAAGCAATGAAAACTAAGAAAGAACAATTAAATTATTAATCATTCTGGTTAAAAATGATTAAAAAAATAAAAGAGACAATACATTACAACATCAAAATACTAATCTATTGTTAACAGAACGAGAATTTTCTGTCATGTTAGAAAAGGAAATTTTGCCTTGCTTTTTATCAGGCAGGAAAAATACTACTGCGAAAGAATTTTTTACATTATAAGAAACTATAAAAAATGGTGAAAAAGAAGAGAAAAAAGAAATAAAAATTAATAAGAAGGAGAAAAAAGCAATTATAAAATCAATAATATAAATACAATATTTAAAAAAGGTTTTAAGGCAAACCAAGCAACAAAAACTAAAAATTATACTTATTATAATTTTAATTACTCTGAATAAAATTAAAATTAAATTTTACATCAAAGAAAAATTTTTTGAATTTATCCAGGTAAATGAAAACATAATACGTTTTGTTCTCAAATCTTAATAATATGCAATATCGGTTATAAACTCTATTTCTAAAAATATAAAAACTTAACAAACTCTCAAATAAGGGAATTTTATGAATTCTAGAAGAGAAGTAACCTCTTTTGTCATATATATTATACGAAATTTCACAATCTTCAATTTTCAAAAAAATAATCTAAATACTCCACTTACATTTACATTGATTTTGTTTGTAATAAATTTAAATATTCAGGATATAATGATGATATGCATCCAGATAATACAGTGAGTGAATTTTTTCTTATGAATAATCCGTGTCCATGCTTCTGACATGGACCCTAGAGAATTCAAATAATTATATTTTTTTATCGTTTTGAATAAAGATTCAGTTCAAAACATCCAAAATGCGTTCTTTCTGTGTTATTTTTAAGCGCTATACCTGCGGTATTCTATGATTATTTCTAGTGTACATTTTAGAGCCTTTCAATCAACCGAATACAAATTTTGCCAATCTCATTTTAGCGAAAATAAATCTGCTAATTTTCATAAGAAAAAGTAAGATAATTTCATTTTGAATTATTTCCCTAAAAAACTTAAAATACATGAAATGAAGAGATAAACACGCTCTATAGTTGATAATTTATTGATTATTCACTGCTAAAGGATAAATAACTACAATTTTTGAGTATTTGTAGATTTGTGCATAAGACAACACTCGTAGCTCAGCTTCAAAAATGTTAAAAAATTTCTCGGTTTATACATGGAAATATGCAGTAAATATTTTTCCATCGAATTAACTACATTTATTGCTTATGACTCCGTAAAATGAAATATAACGACGACTTTATGATAATTTTAATCTGTATTTTTTTTTGTAACCAAAGTTTATGAAATGAAAAAAAAAATCAACTACACGGAAACTTTCAACAGAACGTTTGATTTCACTGTAATTACGCATTAATTAATCTTACAAAATGAAAGTCTTCCGAACTCGGTATTCCTTTTTCAGATAAGAGGTAATTTTTAATTTTTCTATTCCTAATATTTTTAATTATTTACAATTTTCTAATTCACTGATATCAAATCGAGTGGATTCGTGCTTAAAGCTTCGCATCGTTAACTTTAATTTAAATGTCTGGCATATTTAATCTCTTCTAAACACATACATTGAAAAAAGGGCATTTTACAATATACTGAATTTGGCAATTTCACTTTAAATTAAAGGAGAAAAGTACAATCTCTTAAAGTGAAGACATAATATGAGAGTTTTTACTCTCCATCCAAGTAATTGATTTTAGATATGTTTTATTTAAATACGAGTACATAATTAATCTCCCATTAAGTTTGTAATAAATCTTCCATTAAGTTGAATAATCACGATATTGAATTTTATGCATTGATTAATTCATGACTTGCTATATAGAAATTTGTATTGTCTTTAGTGAATCTTTCGAAATCTTTATTTTTGTACAATATTCAAAGGTAATGATAAATCCATTTCATCATCAAACAGTTTTTGAAAATTTTTTGACTAAAAAACAGCACTAAAGTTTTTATATTAGTAATTCAAATATTGTGGGAGAATTAATTATTGAAGTATATATATATATATATATATATATATATATATATATATATATATATATATATATATATATACATATATATCAAAGAAACATAATTCTCAAAAAATCTGTCTATATGCACAAAATATTAGTACCTTGAGTCTTAGAGGAACTTTATTGATAAAAAACACTTTTGTTCATTTCATTATTAACAATGAAGCATTGTGTATTTGTCATTTCTATTTTTCAACTTTTACGCTAAGCACTTTTTCAGCCCTCAAAATACTCATAACAACATAAGAACAGGTTTAGATTTAAAAACGAATAATCATTTTTCAAAGTTTATTCTTTGCCATCAGTTCAGATATTTTATTTATTATGTTGTCTTTTTTGAATAATTAATAAATTTACATTAATTTTTTTTTATCTCTACTCTCACTTGTTTGTGACAGATTTCACAGATTCACTCGTTTCCCTTAAACTGACATTTGAACCTTAAACTGACATTTGAAACTTCTTTAGTTCATTATTTGAATTCAGAACTTCGCATTGTGAAATAACCGTTACTAAACCTACGTCAGAAGGCCTATTTCTTCTTCATTGTAATAGGGAGATTTTATCTCATTTTTTTGGAGGTATAGTCAACTGTTTTTCCAGATGCTGTAGTAAAAAGCGTACTTTCTGAAGCATTTTTTGATTGCAAGAAAAAATTTTATAATAGAATAAATCCACTTACCAATTTCTAATTTCATTTCGCATGTATACGCGACAGCTAATTTGTCAGTGGTATGTATTTCTATTTTCTAGCTCATTTTAATATTGGAATGTACTTTGTTTCTTTCTTTTTTCATCTAAAACTATAATTTTATGTTGTTTTGTTGAAAGGTAGAATTGCCAATTGATTATTTTTTGGCATTTATGAAAGAAAGTTAAAATCCGATTAAAACCCAAACAAGGAGGAAAACATTTTACTATCTCGTGAGATTTACAAATCATTATTTGAAATGCAGATTTTCCGTAGGTAATAAGTTTATTTTTATATGTCTTTTCTAGGGAAATTAATAACAATATTTTATTATCACTAGAGTGCCGGATAGTATCATTTCTACACCAAGTCTTAATAATTATTTTCTAAAATGTGCACATTTTGTCTGGATTACTTCTATCTCTCTTGAATTTTATTAAATTTTGAAGGAAGATTTCACGCAGAAAGGTTTTGGACATTAGCTTTATGAAACATATTTTACAGACGGATTTTTTATGACACCCATCTAATGTCAATTGTACAAGACTGCATTTTCAAATTTCGTTCCTTTGTGCGTTTTTCTACTGTATTGTGAATGCACTGAAGAGAAGGTGATTTGTGGAAAGTTGTTTTTTGACATCTGGTGATCACGTGTTCTGTTTCACAGCCGCACGAACATCTGAGACTGAGATTTTCTTTCTCTCAAAAATAATGCACACGCGGTTACTCATGATTTATGACAAGTTAGTTTTTTTGTGATATTTTCTTTCATTTGTGTGACTTTCTACGAATAAATTCTAAAATGTCTCGTAAGGGAAGACATAACGCGGAAGAAATGACTGATTTTCTAAGAATATTGTCCAATAATGAATCAGAAGGTGAATATGCAAGATGAATCTGATGATGAAACTGTTATTCCTCTTGTATCATCTGTTTCAGAAAACAATGAGGATAATGGAATTGATGATTCTTGAAATCTGAATAAATTCGTAACTCGCGATGGAAAAAAATGTGTTTCTTGAAGTGCAGCCCGTAGATCAGCAACCTAAATATTTTGAAAGAAAATAATAGTCCAAATAGCTATGCAAAATGAAATGAGAATAATGTCAATGTTTTGAGTGTTAGTTATTTTTACAGGCAGAACATTTTTAGAGCTTATAGTAAAGCATACAAACACAGAAGCTTGTCGAGTGTTAGAAAGTGATACTTTGTCTCTTTCAAAAGAGAAATTTTTCGCTCGCATTTTGATTTAGATGCACTAAGAGGCTAGATCTCGTTCCTTCTAGTGTACTGCATGGAGTATAAATGTTTGAAAAAAAGCAATATTCAGAGATAAATTATGTGAATATATCAAGATTTTTGAGATTAGATATCAAACTAACACTTCATAACAGAAAAAAAGCAATGTAATTTCGCAGTGATTTTGTAAGTATGATAAGTTTTATTGAAAACTGCATATGCTGTTACAAGACAGGCCAGAACATAATAATCGATGGGTAAATAATTCCTAGAAGACTTGCTACTAATTTACTCAGGTTATAGCATCGGAACCCGAAAAAAATGAATAAATATTTTGGATAGTAGCAAATTCAGAAGATATGTATATTTTGAACGCATCTTCCTACATAGGAGAAAAATAAAGGATCAGATCAAAATAAGAGACTTTTTGAGTTGAGAGGTCTTAAAAATAATTTAAACGTTTCAAAATATGGGAAGAAATGTAACAGCTGAATAAATTTTTACTTCACTTCAGTTGGCTAAGAAAATAAAGGAATAAATGAACGAATTTAGTAGCCATTGAGATTACGGCCATATGAGAAATTCAAATTTGTGTTCTGTCAGAAAAAGAAGAGTTATACCTGATGGAAATACTGAAAAACAAAGAACCAAGTTTAACAATTACAATTTATTACTATGAAATAAAAAAAATATGATATTTCTGAATTCTATGCATTCAAGCATTGCAATCGGAAATAATTTTTAAAAAATCATAATTTTAAGGCTGTCAATTTTTATAATACAACATAATGTTATATAGATATTGTACACCAAATAGCATAATCAATATGCAGTGAAAGAAGGTTAAAAGAGATGGCCAGTTTCCATGTTTTTTCTATATTTTAGAATTTACTGTCATAAACTCTGGGGATTATTTTCAATTAATGAAACTAAATAAAGAAGTATGAATAAATTATCAATACATTCCTTTATCCGAACATTGGGTGTAGAATTGGGAGCAGAATATATTGAAAATTCCATTTAAAAACAACAGGGATTATGAAAATGAAATGCGATAAATGAAAATCTTCCTAAGCATAAGAAGTAAGAAGTAAAAAAAGTCATGGAAATGTAAGAAATAAAATATTTTCCTGTAAGCGAATGAAGTGTAGTAATCCTATAAAATATGTCTCCTATAAGTGTTTTGATTGTAAATAATGTAAGTTGTTTTTTCTTGTGTTTATACTTTAAATATCATTCAAGGAAATAGTTCTTATTTTACTCAAACAATAGTTTTTGTGTGTGTCATATATATTTCCAAAAAGAATATTAAAATGCACATTTTACTCATAGTGTCAAAAGGACTTTTGATTGGCGTTTCAGGGAGTAGAAAGGCTTCCAGCATTCTATTGTTAGACCCAATGATGTGAAATTTAATTTTTTTACTAAGAAGAAAATTTCTACCATTCTGAAAATTTTATAAATTAAATAAATTTATCTATTACTGAAATGCTAAGAATCTGTAAAATTATTAAAACCCGTAGAAACTATCGTAAAATAAAGTACAGTAATGAATCATGGGTTTAGAATGATTTAAGATAGAAATATGAATGCGTAGCGATATGTTTTACGTTTAAAATGCCGTGCTAATTACTTTATTGCGCCAGGACATGAGGTGGAAAGTAAAATACCGAAATTAATACTTTTTCTTTCTGTGACATCTATGTTTTAAGAATTATTCGTAAAGCTTTTGAATTTTGCGTGCTTAGTAATTAAATTTTATTCATGTTATTGAACTATAAAACTATACTTTTGGTCTATAGATTTTCTCTTCCTCTTTCAGTTGAATATGAACATGATTTTTCAGATATGTTTGTATTTAGGTACCGTTTTTTAAAATAATATTCTTTAAATATACAAAATATTTTACTCCTCATATAGAAAACGATGCACAAAATATAAGGAATCAACTATTTTAACTATATTACTACACATTTCCTTTGAAAAAATTACAGAAATTTGTAATTTTGGAAATTTTAATTTTTTCCCCTCTTTCTTCATGTATATAATTATTTCTTAAAACTTAGGAATTACTTAAAGGAAAAAAGTTTGGGTTCACTATATGCATAAATGCCCTTTATAGCAACATAAAAACTTTGGAACACACATTTTTATGTAATACTTTTCTTTAAACTGGTACTTAAATGCAAATCTATCTAAAAATCAACTAAAAAAAAACCTTTTTACAAAAAACATTACTTTTATAGTTCTATGAAATGATTAAAATATCATTATTAGGCACACAAAAAAATCTAAGCTCTAGTAATAATTTGAAAAGATATATAACACAACAACAAATAATCCGAGATATGGTATTCCATAATCTCCCCTCATGTCCTGGTACACTTAATTTTATGCAACATAAATACATATAATTTGAATTTAATATTTTGCAGAAACTGCAATCAGTGAACAGGAAGCATAGAAAATTTCTAACAAATTAGATTTATCATTTTACATGTTTGTAAAAATGCTGGACTAATTTCTACATGTTCTCAGAATCTCATTTTGACTATATTTATATGCGATAAGTTAATAAAATGCAATAAAGTAATGAGTAACACTAAAAGAAGTTTTGATATTATTTTAATTTATTCACAGTAAGTGATTTTAATAAGAATTTTATGCATATCAATGAAAAAATAAATTAATGCTTATCGTTACATCTGTTTAATTTTTTTTTATTTGTATAGACGAGAAATTAAGTATTTATAAAGTCGCATATTTGTAACGAAATTTGTTATGCATATTTTTTAGTTTTAACCCTACTTTTCTTTTCAGTTCCTTATAATTACATATTTGCGAGTATGATTTTTATAGCTGGTACTAATTTTATTTCTGATGACAAGTAAATAAGATTCTTGCATTTTTATGTAATCAATACCAATATAACTATTTTTGTTTTTGGAATCAAAGAAGTTATTTTAAATAATTTAGTTTCTCTTCATTTAATTTTCTTTCACTGTAACACCTTTTCGTTAAATTTGTGTTTTAGAGTAACTTTCTAATTTTTTTTAAATGAATTGCTTCTTATGATTTATTATACGCTGTGTACTTTAAATTATGGATAGAGTGCCGTTTATAAGCTCTCTACTTTATTTATTGGTTTTTTTTTTGGTGTGTTTTGCTACTTTTCTTCTGTTAGTTTCTTTTCCTTTCCTTTACATACATGATTATTATGATTATTTCCAACATTTTATGCTTTTTAATGATATTTTCAAAGTTTGTCAACTTTTTTCAATCACATTAGTCTCTTATGAAAAATATATTTTAATGTGTTTCATATTTTTAGTTTTATATAACACCCCATTATTTTAATGATCTTTAATTTATGTTTAATATGTTTGAATATTTTGAACTCAAAAACATTTTGTCTTAATGAGACATATACATTCATACTGCTTAAAATTAAATATTTAATTCCTGAACAAATATACATTGAAAGTTATTTTTTTTGTTTGAAAGATAAAAATGAGCTAAAGCTGTAAAAGTGAAATAAAAAAAAATGTATGTTAAATATAAGTAATTATTTGCCAATAAGTTGACAAAGTACTGGATAGTTTTCATTCGTTTCATATTTACGTAAATTTTTATTTTTCATTTAAAAGATAATTGAAAAATTGCTTTACAGAAGAAATGATGAAGTTGTAAATAATATAGAATGATGCCCAAATATATAAATAGTATATTTTACATTTTAAAAGAATATAACGCGGGGTTCTCTCATGTACCTCCCTTCAACGAACTTCTTACAGGTATCATAAGGCGTAATTTGATTTGAAAGCCTCTTCTAAACTATTGCAGCGGCTTTCAAATCGTGACATCGTAAATATGTAAATTAGATTAGAATTATAGAGAATAAGATGTGATAAAACAGTTTTAAGCTTCCGAGAGTTTAATAGGAGAAGAGATATAATACAAAGTGAGAGACTGGAGGGTTAGATCATTGAATAAAAACGAATGCTTAAGCTGATAAGAAGAAAGAAATTATATGATTTGACATGAGACGTTATTAAATGAGAACGTTAAAAATAGAATAACTTATGGTAACAATTACGATATTTAATTATAAATATTAATAATTACAAATAAGTATTAAAAATTTTAATTATTTATAAGCGTTAATAATTATAGTTATTTTCAACAATTATAATTATTTTTAATCAAGTATTATACTATATATTTACAAAAACATTATAATATATAATCATACATATTATAATATATAATTATACATATATTATGTAATTTTAATTATGTCTTAAGTAACATATAATACGTTATGCAATAAGATTTATACAAAAAGTATACTCACTTTTTTTTAGCATAATTCCTCTGGAGGTAACTTCTCCGCTACACATCAATCTTAAAACAAATGAAATCGCGCTTGACCTTTCGCATCCACATATTCGTCATCAACAATATCTGCATCATTCTCTAGTAAAACCAGCTGTTCTTTCTCACAAATCTAATATTTAGCTCATTCATTTATCTCTCTCGTAGTTCCGAAATATAAACATTTTGCGATTATTTCTTCTCGACCAGACACGTATCATTTTTGAAAACCGAACGTTCTAACTTTTGCAGAATGAAATCTGTATCCACGCGGTAATGTGAAACATGTATCTTATGACTTCGTTCCGAATCATATAAATACACAATGCATACTTTTCAGACATTCCTAACACAGCAAACAATTAAAGATACACTCTCACAGAGAACAATAAATGATTTGGGGGAAAAAAGTTAAAAAGCAACAATAAAAATGAAACATTTTGAATTATCATCTGACGCTTTTAACGAATAGCTATCAACAAGAGAAAACACGTGATTTGCTTAGATGTTTCCGCATAGTAAGATAATCAGGTATACTAAAAACTAATCCTTCCGATTGAAATTGTAATTGCATACAAAAATATTTTAATCGCCTAAAGACATCCGACTTCAATCCTTATTTTATCCACTGATCTTAAGTTTCTTTTATACGCTTGATTAAAATGTAATAATTTTTATTCAATATCATATTTGTAGCTTAATATGCATTATCAATTATTTGTAGATTAATTTGCTTTGGACATTCTACAAATCTTTAAAATCTGTCGAAAATTGCATGAATATAAATTTTACTGTAGTGTTAGTTATTCATAGTTTCTCATTGAATTTTTTTACATATTGAATTCATTATTAAATAAAGATGATATAAAATAACACCACAAAACTATTTAAGTGACTAAATGTTTATTTTCATACGTAAGTATTTAACCAGTAATTCAAGTGAATTCGGAATACGTCTTTGAAAATATTTGTTTTCACCAGAAGAGTTTTAAAATCAGGCACACGTTTGTTGTAACATTATGTCATATCTCCCACTCGGTCTCCACAAGTCTTAAATAGTGATATCTGTTACATAAGCTAGAATTATTTAAAAGAGTTATAATGTATTAGATGTACTTCTGGCTAATTCAAAGGCAAATTCAAAACAACAAACGTTCTGGTTATCATCTGGTAACACGTTTGAAAGTTTATACCAATTTTCAAATGGTAACATTTCGAGAAAATATTCGAGAAATTTGTATCTCAAATTTAATTAATAGTATTGAGTATAGGTAGGTATAAAAATGAGTGTATATAATTTCCTTATCTGAAATAAAATAATATGGGAAACATCTTTGCTTATGTTTGGCATTCTGTCCAAGGATTTTATCTACCCTATTTTGTTTGAATACTTTTTTCAGATATTTTACATTCTTCTTTCGTATTCCTTTTTCGACTTAGGAACGATCTTATTTCCATTTTGTCTGATCCGAGAGAAACTTCGACATGGGCAAAGGGATGTCAAAAACGTAGAGTATTGAAAATAAGAAATTTATGATCTATGTTCAAAATGTGCATCTCTCTGAAGTGCTGATCTGAGCTTCCTGGAGATTCAAACCTACTCTTCTACAACTACTGGTATATATAAAAATGGAAAATAAAATGCAATGTGATTTTAAAAGTGAATTCGATTTAAATCATTTTTACACGAGAGTATTTCTCACCATTTTATATCAAAACATATTTATTATGGTTAGAAATTCTTATAATGATCTAAAAATGAAAGATGTTGAAATGTAAACCATATAATGTTTCCTTAAAATTGCAGTACGACTTTTTTTCATTCCGGTTCCTTCGTAAAGGTGTCTGTATTTATATTTCTTATTTTAATTTTTTATCATGTACAGGGTATAGAAGTTTTTTTCGACTATTACTTTAATTCTGAAGTATTAACGACATTTTACTTAACTTTCTTCTAATTTTAGTAATAACTTTCATTCATTTAAATTTTGCTTTTAAACTTCAGACTGGAACAGACTTGATTACCTAACAATAACTTCTTTTTTCTTTTGTATCTTTATCGCATTACGTTGATGAGCAGCGCAGTTTACTTAAAGTACGTTGTCACCTTGCGATCTGTACATAGATTTCCGTCACTTAGGAGAAGTTTCTTTCCTCTGTCGTGTTTTGTAAGCAAACATCTTTCACATTAGTCTCTTACAAAGCGCCTTCTATAGGCGGACGATAACAAGGGTTTGTACAATAAGTACCAGGACTGGTATTTTCATGCCAATGGTAAGGAATACAGGATCGTATCTATGAATGGGATAGATGTCGGACGATGTGTTGCAAGCTAGAGTGATCAGCGTTGTTTTTATTGATGCGTGGATTCGAGTTGTGATGCTGTTTAAAAAATACTGTGTTGATGCAAATTAAATCTATCATGGCTGCAAGTTCCCTCATAAGCAGGATATGTAAGTTTGGAGAGGGGAGTTTCAGCTCATACTTAGTTCTCTTGATTTGCTCGATAATCGGTGTTCAAAACAATGAAGTCCGTTGTCAATACCCCTCGTGTTGCTTTTTAGTGCGACGTTATTAATCAAAACATGAGTGACGTAAGCAAGGAGAATCATGAGAGTTGCTTAAGAGTAGTTAGAGTGTGTACATCTCGCTTACAATAAAAAAATGTTCAGTGTTTGAATCGAGAATAAAAATGCAGTGAATCAGCGAATAACGATGAACCATCAACTTTTGAGTCAAACTGAACAATTCAGCAACTGATACTTTCGATATGACAGTTGAGCCTCACAAGGATAACCGAAGCTAAAAAATGTCCTTCATCAATAGCACAAAAATTCAATGATGGCTGGGAAGACATAGAAGTCGAACAATTGTCTTGCTCTCCGACATCAACCCGAACCAATAAACATTATACCAAAATTCGAAAACTTTTGAATAGCAATGAGTGTTTTTTTTTTATTATTTTCTCTACTGATTATTGGTAGATAATATGACTTAAACACTATTCCAGACATATAGCACTATTAATTTATAATAAATATATATTTCTTTGCAAATTAAATGATCTGATAAGATTACTTATTTACATCTAAACTCAAAGTTAATTACTTCAAATGGGAAAAAGTTAATCGTGTTTCTCACAGATATGAAGCGCTTCCTAATGCATCTTCTAGTACAGGAGTTAAAGGCTGAGAATCCCAGCTCGTAAAACGTGTCAAGAATTCAGACAGACTTTCCTTTAAAAGAATAGATAAAACCCCAAGAAATTTCTAGAAGGTTTCCGGAAAGTGACGATATTCGAGCTTCATTAGCATGAATTCTCAGAGGATTGAAGAAGCATTGACCTCGATTTATAACAGAGCGAATATTTGATTTGGTTAAGATAAGAAATTAACAAATGTACAGTAGAAATAGACGTAAGTTCAATGCTTCACTTTTCTAGGAGTTTAAAATGGTACACATCTTAACAACTCTTTGTAAAATTAGATTTAAACTATTAAAAATATCGAAAATGTCTTACAGATATCCCCCATCGCTTTGCGAATTATGATATCATGAAGTGATGATGGAGTGATTCAGTAATATTTATCATGAATCAGTATCGGGTCACGCTTCACTGCTATGGAAACCTAGATTTATTTCTTTTTATTTTGTCATTATTTTGCTAAATAGTAATATTGAAATATTTTTTTTCTTATTTGGCTTTGATCAATTATGTACAATAATACTGGTGTGAGCTATGATTAGAATGAAAGCAATCAAAAATAACGAATAAACCAAACAGACAGATGCCACCTTCATGGACAAGAGCTATAAATTTCAGAGTTTGATATCAAATATTCTGCACAGTGACTAACGTTAAGTAGGGCCCCTAAATTTTGTAATTTAAATTGCATTTAACACTTTAACACAGTTGTTCCCAAACTTTTCCAGTCCATTTATCTCATGTTGCCTCAGTTCCTTTCCACGTATCCTCCACCCAAGAACTCTCTAGCAACGCTTCGACACGTAATCTCTTTTACCCAATACAGTTTCTAAAAATTTCTCAAATAAAGGAGTATGTTGAATTAAATTAAGTGACATATTTTTCTTTGTATAGTTCTTTGAAGAGAAGAACAGACAAAATAACACATAGATAAGAAGAAAAAAAAACTGTTGGGGTATTTGGGACTATATTGAATTACAAAAACAGTTTTGAAAAATCTGACAGAATCATTAAAATTTATTCAATTACAGAATGTGTTTAAAGTGTGCTCCATTTATATCAATTACGTGTTGAAAGCTCAAATAGCGAGTTCAATGGAAGCGCGAAGAAACTCTCGAGTGATTCCAACAACATGGCATATAATTCTGGCATTCATCTCAGATAAATTCTAATTCTTCCTGAATAAACATTGTTGTTTAGGAATTCCCACAACCAGATATCACAGCAATTTAAGTAGGGTGAACGATAAGGCCATGCATTAAGAAAAATTCAAGGTATTACACGATTCTCGCCAAAGTTAGCTCGGGGTACTTTCTCAATCCCTTGAAAAGACGATATTCAGGCAGTGCTGTTAAGTTATTTCTCCCATTCTTAAATAACAATCTTTTCAGTAAAGGTCAATCTTTCTTCTGTAAGGGCAGGATTAACAATGACAAAAGCACGGAGAATGATTTTCTGGTTCTGAATGCAAGTCTCTTTACATGTTTGACTATTTTGCATAAGGAATTTTTGAAAAGCACCATCTTGTGGTCAAAATTGGAACTATTTTGTATAGAAGAAATCATTTTTCCATAATCCACATAACGCATATACGAAGTTTCATCAAAATCAGATTGGCCGAACGGATTCTACAGGGGTCTAAATAGAGTCACTAATTATAACGATCCTGTACGATGGTCGTTCAATAAATCCTTAGAAAATCAAAGAGATGGGCGTTCATTGCGTCGAAAGGGGCTTGTTTTCAGTAAGCATCATAACTCAATAGACACCTGTCTAAGTCTCAGTTACTCATATTCGTGATCATGACGTCTTTCGCAACTCAGCAATTCTTCGTCATAAGTTTTCCAGCCGATGAGATTATCTTTGTGTTCTTTGGAGAAAGATTCACTTAAAGCAGTCCATTGTTTTGATTACTGCTTGGTTTCCGGTGAATAGCTATGAATCCATTTTTCATCGACGAGGAAAACTCGACGTGCAGGCAATCAAAATTTGATTGGGTGGCAAATGACTTCCAAATCAAAACTAACTTAGAAATCAATGTCAAATTAGTTTCGGTTCCACTTAACAGATGACAGCATTCAATGGTAACAATAATTTACCTTAATGATGTATTCTCTTTTCAAATAGAAGTACTTTTTGACCCTCCTGGTATAATTCTTAGTAGTTTAAAGAAGTATCATTACTTTAAAGTAAAATTAAGTATTACGGATTCAAATTTACAATCTTATACATAGATTTCATATGATTCCCATTTTTAAGTTGAATCTAATACGCGCATCTTTAAAATCATGTAGAATCTCAATATATTCTATTTTTATACAAAACTTCGTTATCACTTTTGTATTAGATGTTTTATTAAGAAAAAAAGGTGTTTTTTGTGAGTCTCCGAACCATAATTTGATTGAGGCTAAAATAATGAATAATTTGAATTAAAAGACTTTATTTTTGACAGCTTAAAGAAGATTGATAACTCTACTATGTAGATAAGTTTTTTTGGCGTGGCTTTTAAGAATGTAACAAAGTAAGGTAATTTGTTTAAAAATATATTTCGTCAAAATATATTTTATGATTAATTCTGAAAATCAAAACAAAAAAAAAAATGTAAAGGAAAAAAGGATTCTTGAATAAATTTTTTATTGATAAATTTAGATATTCGAATTCTATATTGAAATTTTTTTAGATTAAAAACGAACTTTCTTTTATTTGAACTTAGAATGATAAGCGTTTTATGGTGGCTATATTTTTGTAAGGAATTTTTTTCTGAGAGATATATTCTTTTTTTGAGCAAATTAATGAGAAATATTACTTCAATCGGAGATTCATGCACACATATTACATTCCAACAATAGTATATAAAACTTATAATTAGTTATTGCGTTCTCCTCCATCTATTACAAATTTTATATATTGCTATGAGACTCGTAAGCACAGATGACACTCGTTTACAGAGAATATTAGTTCCCTGGTTCAAACCTAATGACAGCAACGTCTACAATTTATATAACAATTCAGTTAAATTGCTGTCTGTTTCTCATTATATAATTTTTAAAACTTTCCAGAAGTATTCTTTTCTTTTCCAGATGAGTATTCTGTAATATTCTTCTTTAATGTATAAAGGCATATATTCTCGACCTGGGGATTTGTTTGATTGTTATTAACGTTCTATTTTTGAGAAGCAACATGATGGCGACGGATCACATAATTTGCAACTTCGATCCAGTGACGAGAATGACACCCGAGCTGGCATCTCCCATTCCAAACTTCTACACAAAAGCAATGAGAAAATTTGTGACCTCCACAAATTTGACATGCATCAGCCCCGCTACATAGCAGGTCTTCAACGGTTCCTGAGGTAGAGCTCTTAACTCAACGAATTCTTAATTTGGGAAGTTCTAGGGCAAATGTAGGTGATCCCAGAGCTTTAATGCGCCACATTATTCGGATATCTATTGCAACTCCGATTTAATATACTCCAACATCTGCACGACAATATAATACTCACTTATAAATAATCCAAAAAGTAGAATTTCACACTATTATGATAGCCAAGTTATTTTACTCATATCTATGAAGAACCAATTGTTAATTCGTAATAATTGTATCTGTAAATACAACATTATACACAACAGAATCTAATTTTTAATACAGCAACTTCTAACTTATATGATATAAATTAATAGGGTTGGAGTCCTTATAGGATTTGGAGACGAGGATTCGATTAATTGATGCTATATCATTACGTTAATCACACATTCCACATATCATTACTATCACTTTATCTTCGTTTAAAGCTTTGTGTGTGCGCCTTCTCTCACTTCCTCTATTACTAACTACACTTCTAAACTCTGCATATAAATGCTATATATCTAATATGTTTTTTACTATATATAAGAGGTTAATAACTAGGTTCATTAAAGCAAATTAGTCTATTAAATTTATAACTAAACTTTTAAAATGATTAAGACAAATTAAAACACACTGATATATAAGTATTTAATCAAACATTTTTGTAGGATTTGTTATTGTTTAAACATAGTATATATGCACATCCCGTTATGAAAAGTATACTTGCTTAACATTATGATGACTTATGGCTGTATGTTAATTTATTTATAAGTATTGCATAGCTCTTAACATTTTTGTAAATGAATATAAGACAAATTTTTATTTGAAGAATTTTTTGATTGTATGAAATGTTTAGTATTTATTATTTTATGCATAAGAAAAGCAAAACCTGTAGAAATTCTCATTAAATTTTCAAATAATTTAAGTATAATTAAAGCACTTTAACTTAGTATAAGGTGACATAAGGAGTCCCGCTTTTTGCGGGACAGTCCCAATTTTTAACAATCTATCCTGCGTCCCGCGGGGTCTTAAGAAAGTCCCGATTCTTAGAAAAATGCACGACAAGCTAGGGAACGACGGTAGGACGAGAAGGAAATATATGGTTTTCAACTTCCATATAGCTATTTCACCAGTATATGAGCTTCATATTATTTTTGTAAATTATATTTTGTTGAACTTTAATAATAAAAATAATTGTTGGAACTGATTATCAGGAACTGTTTATCAAAGTTCACCTGGATCAGTTGCTAGAATACGACCACCATTGTTTGAACTTAATGAACAGTGGCATTTTTCGGCATTGGCAACTATGAAAACATATTGTAGCTGTAAAATGAAGAGAAAGTGTCCCGCTTTGTACACTTCCACAGATTTTATTCTAATGGCGACATGTTCCGCTAGCCCTCTAGCATCATTTGGAACATTGTTGCAAGAGAATTACATCTTATATAAAATTGGAATCGGAGGGGAATTTTGCAGAGGAGAAGGGTCAGTCTGTAGAGAGTTTGTTGGTCGTTGACAAAGTAACGCCTTTGCATATTGAGTTTCGTAATTGTCTCTCTTACGATACATATTGTACTGCTTGCTAGAGCTAGTTAAACAAGTGATGTCAACTAATCAGTTATTCAGATGATTTAGGTAAGTAATTTATTTAGATACCAAAAGTAGGTATTGTTTAGGTACGAAATTTTTAATCAACCCCTCCTGTCAATGGTGTCCCACTTTTTGAATGTTAAAATCTGGTCATCTTAACTTAGTAGTTTGTTTTAGCACAAATTAAGTAATCATAAAACTTTTGTGTGCAAATTGGAATTTTTTTGTGCAATATATTCAATGTAACAAAAAAACAGATTTAGTTTCAATGCACAACTTTAAATATCATTTGGTTATCATAAATGTATATTTTTCATTTTCATAACGTAAAGCAATTTGTATTTTCCGTGTTTCATTTGAATATTCATTAAAATTTTTACAAAAAATGTTTGTTGTAAAAATTGCTTTGCTTTCAACATTTCTCCACTATGATTTGCTTAAAAACTGAGAAAATTGTGTGTTGAAAAAAGGAAACAATTATTATAAAGTGAGCACTCTAACGCCAAATAAATGAATCGTGATTCACGTAGAATTAATGAAGTGTGATGTGTAGATTTGATAAAAACTTTTATAAGCAGCGAAGAATTTACTACTTAAGTTAAATGTTTAGTAGTAGAAATAGTGAGTTGAAATTATATATATATATATATATACATACACACACACACATATATATATATATATATACAC
>BMAW01093967.1:744389-762563 GCA_019974015.1 Nephila pilipes
TTATATATTTCATACCATGTGGTGACTCTCAGAATCAAATTAAACCTTGGTGAACAATAACACACATTTACTATTTAAAATTAAATACTTCTGCATAAATTATGAGTGTTAGAGTGTATTATCCCGAATACACAAGCATATTTTCCTGATACTGAATGATTATACTTTGTGATTCCCATTCTTCTTTTTTTAATTCTTCTGCTCTCTTTCAGACTAATATATTAGAAATAACTACTGAACTCCTTCTGAAGATATGGAAATGTAAAATGAAATGTTTGTTAATAATTATTGAGTATAGATAAAGTTACTTAATCTTGAATCCTACTTTATTCATCAATTCTAGATTATGCTCTAATCATGAAATATGATCTTAAAAATCACTCTTTCTTATTTAACCCTTCTCTATAACAGCCAGTTCTTATACTAGCACACTTTGACTAGAATTCGCTTCAATCCAAAAAGCTAATTAAGATGCTTCAATTCAAATTATAAATATCTATCAGCCAGTTGTTATCCTCTACCTCATTTCATTTTTCTTCAATTATATTTAATTTATAAATACACCTATCTCCAATTCACTTCAATTCACTGCTATCTTCATCTAATTTAACTAATCACGTTTCCTTTGGGTTTGGAAGAAATTGTAATTTTATGCAATTCAATTTACTATAAATGTTCCCGAAAATAGTGAAGAGAAAATCGTGAAAAGCTCAATGTCCAACTTATACGAATAATTGCAACCACCAATATCAGTTTTTTAGGAATCATAAAAAACCATCACAATACAAACATTCTTATGAGCAAACAGAATACATCTTTAACAGCAAAAGAAACAATAGCTGTCGAAGCTAAAATATATACTCAAATTAGTATTCAAATAATAAAATTTACGCAAACCATAATTATTCAAAGACATAATAAGTAATTAACCTTTTGAGTGGCAAGGGAGTTATTATACTTGTTCTCTGTGTCGATAAGTGTGAGCACTGAACTGAAAGAGTAAAAACTTATCGATCACGCTCCTAGCATTTTTTGAGGCAAGTCCCATTGGCACTTTTGTTTACGGAATCCGGTTTTCTGGGTGAAGGCTTTTGCGGCGGAATTACATTTTTCTTCCAAGTTTTAAAAATAATTTATGCCTATTTTAATGATTCATTTATGGATTATCCCGTCTTTAAAAATGTTTTGGAATATTTTCAAAAATTGGCCAAAAGTTTCTTATCAAGCGCTATATTACTTTTCGCCATTTTAATCTTGGAAGTGTATTTTCAATCAAATATTTATTCTCATAATATATTGTTCAGTATATAAAACAAAATTTATGCCTATGAAATAGGAACAATGGAATGTGGAAATTCATTCACCCACTAACACACACGTTTTTTCCTCATTCAATCCCGAACAGACTCACTCCTATTTTATTATTATTATTACTATTTATTAGGGATTGGCCAGAAAGGATGTTCAGTAAACGCTTTATTTTTAAAAGTGAGCATTTTCTTTTACTAAATAATATGCACTTTGGAGAAATAATTTCAAATCGTTAACATTAAGCATTCTAGAGCCTGAAGCAGAAGTAAAATTGAGTTATTATTTGTCTCTGCTCAATAAAATTGTTTCTAAGGTTTTTTTATGTATTTATCTTCTCCTTTTACATATACTTCTCATATTCTGATGCATAATATTAAACATTTTGATTCATAACAGAAACATAATGTAGAAAAGATATATATATATGCTAATACACATTAATTAAACTTAATATTTTTTTTAATTAAATTCTTCAAATAAGATTATAAAGATGAAGAAATTTGAAGTAACACTTTTGTGTTTTGTTTCAAATTTAATAACCAGACTTTAATTTAGTTGAAAGTTTTATAAATAAAATTCTATGGACATTTTCTTAAAAATCATGTACTTTCTATTTCTCTTTGTCTTAGACAATGTATTTTATATTTTGAAAAGTAATTATAATTTATGAAATTTTTGTGCTTCAAAAAAGATAAAATTCATTTAAATTAGAACCTAAATTTCATGTCATCCGCCTCCGATTAAAGTAACTTTTTCCCATATGCTGGGTCATTCTGTCAAGAACAGTATGTAATTAATGAATTTACTGGATGACAAATCCTTGAACTTTCTCATTTATTCTTTTCTAATTTAGTTTTAACAACATTAATTATCATTGTGATCTAATAAGTTTTTCTTAATTAATTAGAATATTTTAGCAAGGGTTACAGTGTTTCTATTTTTCTTTTAGAATAATATATTTAGCCAAGTATTAAGAATTTTCACTGAAGGATAAGATTTAACAAAAATTAAACTTAAGAAAAAATTTTGCTTGAAAGGAAAAGTTCCAAACGCTTAACAAACAGATTTTTATTTATTTGATACAATTATTTCTTAGTCTGAGATTAAACAAAATTGCGTAAATGAAAAGTAAAAAAATAAAGAATATATTCGGAGTTATGTAGAAAGTAAATGTTGCATTTTTCAGCAATCACCAGGCATAATAATTGCATTTGGTAATTCGTTTTAAATGTGAAACAATAAGTTAATGACAAGAAAATACTCTTCTTCTGAGAACACTAACTGTGTTTTTGATTATTTCGTCTTTCAACTGTTTATCTTTGTGACACGCATTATTTGAGGAAGCGTGCCTAAGATAATGAAATCGGGGAAAAAAATTCTTAACTTGATATTCAAATTGTAATATTTTCGTTGAGGAGGAAATTATTGAATAAATTACTTTCTCTTATGTATCGTATTAAGACCTGTTTAAAAATATAAAAAAGGAAGAAACTTCTTAATTATCATCTCACTTATAACAGAAAGTACAAGATAACAATATTAGCAAATTGAGAGAGAAAGTATTTGTAATTGTAGAATTAATGGGATTAAATGGGAATGCAACTTTACATGAATATATAAAATATCAGATGCAGAGTAGATGATTTTCAAGAGTTTTGCATTAGGGAAATATACTCTATTTTTTCACGTTTGGGATTTTACATTCAAAATAAAAGTTAAAAAATCAAAATTTTCTGGTTCAATGAGATAGTAAAAAAGAAAAAGAAAGATGTATAAAAATAGGTATCATAAAATTTTAGTTATTTCTAAGAAATAACAAAAGCATTTAGATAAATTTTATGCTGCATATTAATTGATCCTCATGTACATAATGTTGTAAATTACAGATAATAATATCGATATGTTTGGTTTCAAATCTCCATCATTGATTGAAGTAATGCGCATTATCGTATAGTTTTATTTATTATCCCGAGGTTTCTTAAAATTTAATTACATGGAAAAATAATTGAGATATATACTTAATTTTTACTTATCCAAAAGAATTTATTCCATATTTACCATCTAGAGTTAAACATTTCTCTCAGCTTTTCTAGACCTTTCAAATTGTAGAGATAAGCAGATGAACTTTATCTTCTCCGCACAATAAATTACTTTAAACTACGGCATCCTGAAACCAACCAAACAAAAACTACTATTCACAACATTATGTTCATAAGGATCAATTAGTATGCAGAACAAATTAACCGAATATTTCGTTCATTTCTTAGTAATAATTAAAATATTTTTTACTCTTACAGTTATTTTTTCCCACAGTTCTTGTTTGTAGTATTCATGAATAAAGGGAAAATAATTTCATAAAGAAGCTCAAAGTTCAAATCTACTGTTATATTTATTGGCTTAACGTACAATTTGATAAAGGCTTGAAGGATACATATTTGATTCTTATGTAATAAACAAACTAACATCTGACTTGATTACTTGGCAAACACACCATATTGATAATGCCTCTAAGCTATTTCGCAATCAAAATAATTAATTTAATAATATTTCGTAGCTTACGATATATAAGATTAGTTTGAAAATTGAATTCACTTATTCTTAGCCTCTGGGATTTCTAGTGAAAATAAATAATATCATGTTTTGAAATAGATACAGGCTGTAAAATATTTAAAGCATATTTAATTTGTTAAAAAATGTATCAAATTGCACATTTTTTTTAATGTTATTCATAAATGATGCTTGATAATTCATATTCTTATATTATTCAGTTAATTCCAGTGTATCAATTCAAAAATGTGTGTGGTATTGAGATTTAAAAAACAACTTTGTACGTCAAAAATCGGAATACCGATTAAAATCAAAGAAAAGTTATAAATGTTATGTAAGGTTTTGATACAGGTGGGGGGCAATTTATGTATAATATTTTAAATCATTTGTAGCTTCTTATTTTTACAAATATTTTATAACATTATTTAAGCTTTTATCAAACACATTAATAATAATCATTTAAGAAATCTCCTAAACATTATTAATATATACAAAAATTGTTTATAGTAAAATTAAGATAACAACAATCTATATTTTCTTAGTTATGTTCATTTGATTAAAGAATGTTTTATTATTTTTAAAAATTTAAGTAAATTATAAACTTCATTTTTTTATTTATTAATATTGATTTTAAGTAAGAATAATTCCATTAAATGAAAGGATATTTCTCTTTAATGCAAATTTCTATGTATTTTAATATATTTTTTCAATTATTTTTTTCATAATATTAGAAACGTGTATTTCCTTTTTCCTTAATATTTATTTTTTATAAAATATATTTCAAGTATATTACTTTGTTTTAAATCTATACGCAATATATATATATATATATATTTAAATATATATATATATATATATATATATATATATATGTTACATATATATATATATTAGGAATATTCCATTTTACTTGAGAGTGACACAGCTTAACATCCATAAGTCAGGAGACGGAACATTCTTTGACGATTCTTTCTAATTATTTATAAATATTTATAAAAGAAAGAAAGTAGTTATATATTAAAAATTTAATAACTATCATTTTGTCAGAATTTTTATATGGTGTTTTTAGACTCATACACTTTATTTCTTTAAAATATTTCCTGGTGTTTAATTCATCACTTAGCATTTAATTTAAAGCAATAATCAGTAACTCGATTGGTACCTCCATTTATAGAGTATAAATTCAATTTTTATCTTATTAAATCTAGCTATTAATTATTTGTAGTTAAACTTACATTAATTGAAATAAAGTAAATTCTGTATGATCCATTGTTAGAATAGGAAATTATTTGCCAGAATTTCTAGTGTACTTCAGAACTCTTCAATTGCAAACAACATTTCAAGAAATATGTTCGAAAATAAGTTACTCTTTTCAAAGGAATTTAGTCTAGGTTTCTTACACTTACTTAAATGACTCATTGAAATTAGAAAAGGAGATATTTTTGCAACTTTTAATATGATGATTCAGTTGATTAAACATAATAAGGTGTTGCATATAATTGCATACAAAATCTTTCCTAAGATTTCTCAGTATTATTTGCTCATGATATAAGACAAATCTTTTCAATACATGTATGTACACAGGTAAAATATTTATCAGGCATTAAAAGGTATCAGAGGGTGTTTTTCCTTTGTATTTTGTCTCTTCTGCTATTTAAGTTTAGAATTACAGTATAAATTAATAAATTAAGCATGATGTGAATATGTGAAAATGATTATCTAATTCATTAAAAATATGGTTGTTGTAATGAAAGGTTTTGAGATGCAAACGCCTTTTATAAAATCGTTCTTAGAAATTTGATTTCCTTTTAAATTGTAAAGTAATGCTTAGTGAAGGTAGAATATTATGATTTTCCAAACTAATATTAATTTAAGCACTAGAAATTATCATTTAATTTCTTCATAATTTGATTGTCAGCATGAATGTTCGTTGCAAATGTCTTATGAATACACCCTATACCAAAATCTAAAGAATGTTTTAATGATAAAATTTCACTCAAAATAATATGTTACTTAATCATAAATTATATCTTTAAGAGTTTACCCGTTTTGACAAAAGAACATTTAAGCCGATTTAAGGATATTTACTTTCGTAAATTTTTCAATGATTCTTCTGAACTCTGAATAGTTAATGAGAATTATCTTTACATCCCCCCCTCAATGTCACAGTTACTTAACTTCTCTTAAACGACATTAAATGTACTGTAATAATGCCAAATTTAATATTATTAATATCATATTATTTGTCTAGATGTTGCTTAAATATATTTAAGCAGCACTTAGTTTCATAACAGTTTATGGAAAACAAAGGCAAGGTATATTATTTGAGATCGTTAAGTGTTCCATCATTATTATAACGTTCTAAGTTTATTATTATATTAGCAACATCCCTTTGTACTGTAATGAACATCCATTTTTGAATGAAGTTATTTTTCTCCGGCATAAATGTTTCCCCATAACACATCTACTATTTCGTAATTCTTGATTTATGTTTAAATTTTACATAACTATAGATCGTTTTAAGACATGGATACATATCTCATAAACATTAGAATTAATATTAGCTTAAAAACATTTTGTTTTTCTCAGGAAGACTTTGTAGTTAGTGTACTTATACACAGTACTAGACAAACATTATGAAAAAGAAAGTCAGTTTTTATCCATACTATATATATAGATAAAAATCATTTTACGAAACGAAATTGTTGCTTTTTCATAACCGGAGAGCAAATCATTCTCTAAGAAAACTAATTAATTAACAGAACGTTAATAACTATAGCTGTACATTTATTGTTACTATCAGTAGTTGTGCAATGCATGTTTGAACTCGGGTAGACAAGGAATGATGAAAATTGCTAATCCAATTTTGAGTTGGATTTTGATTAGCATTCCTAACTTGTCATGTATATTATACAGTTAGTAATGCCTCAATATGGAAATTTACCATTTCCTTTTCATCCTTCATTACTGATAGATTTGACAATTTTTTAATGCTTCTATTAGATTAAATAATGAATTCTTTTTGAAATTATTACTTGAATTTCGGAATATGCTAAATACAATTCATACTATAAAATGGCATAATCCCCCTAGTTAATTAGTAAACATTTTGTAATTCTTAAGATATTCTGAAACGTTTGTGATATAAAGTATAGCAAAATGTTACTTAGTTTTAACTCAATTAATATATATTTTATTTATAAAACACAATCCCTTTTTACAATTATTCAACAGTATCCTTAAATCCACTTTATGTTAATTTTTTAACTGAATTCAGTATTCGAAAAAACATTAAGTAAAAAAATTATAATTAAAACAAAATGTACAAAAAATTGAGAAATTAAAAATTAATCGAAATAAAACAGAGCAATTAAATGTAAGCAGCTATAAAAAGTAATTTGTAAGTGCAAATACAAGAAAATTAAATTAAAAAAAATTAACTGAAAGAAATATTATACATTCAAGTGAAATTAATTTTTTTTTATATTTAATTCGTGAATCAAAAATTCAATTAGGTTAATTTGCTTGTTTACTTAAATAATTTTAAAAAACTAATTATGAATTCAAGTTTTTGTAAAATCACTTTTTCAGTCAAAAAATCATTTCCTATTTTGAAAGAATAGAAGATGAAATGTTATTTTGTAAAATATTAGGAAAAAAATTATTAAAATAATTTATGATTTATATTTATTAAAAAAGCAAAAGTCATGTAGATTTGCGTTTCCCCCCATCTTTTGTTTCTTCATACATGCAGCCTAGAAAATGCATTTTTTGCTGCAAATGCAACTGCGCAAATACATGATTTAAAAAAATATTCTTTGAAGCAAATACAGATTTTTTTAAAAAAAATGTATTACTGCAATAAATTTTTAAATAATTTCTTATTAATGTACAGAAATATTTTACAAGAATTTTGAAAATGCATCAGAATCTTAGAAAATTTATTTAACTTTACTATAGAAAGATACAAAGACTTATATTTTAAATGTATACTTTTGAAATGATTAAATATGACATCTCGTGTTTTTCATTCTATTGAGTAGGACTTTAAATAAGATTTGAACCTTATATATATATATTTATATACAAACTAGAGAAATAGACAAATAGGTACATTTATAGCATCTATAATCCTGAAAGCATTAATGTAAGATATATATATATATGTCATGTCAAAAGACCTAATGTATCATACATTTTACAAAAAAATACATACATTCTAAAGTTCAAAAACGATGCCAAGACTTAACAATAAAAATAATCAATCGAAAAAGTATACTAAAAATTTGAGATTTTAAATTTAATTTTAAAAGCAAAGTCGATGATAAATAGTCAAAGTGGAAAAGAATATGAATATTCAGTTCAGATATTAAAATTAAGGCAATCGAGAAATTATTAAAGTAAATATTTCTTAAGCTTGACACATTAATCTATTTTCAGAAAATTTTTATTAGATAATTTATGATAATACATGAAATTATAAATAAAACGGCTTAAACATGTTGACATTAGACAAATAACAATTATTTTTGGGGACGAAAAGTGTGTTATCTCGTCTCAACAATAATGACGCAGTTTCAATGAGTATAATAAATGATTCCTCTTCAATTTTAGATATATGAGTTAAGATTTCACTATATTTTTTTCATTATTTTATTCACTCGCAAAAATCAGCTTTTATTTTTAAAATAATGGAAGTAAATATCATGTTTCGCTCAAAGAGCTTATTTTATGTATACTTATTGAAAAAGGTCATCTACAGAATAAAATTTCTTATAAGGTATGTGGGCTAGAGAATGAAAAATAAATTTGTTTATCTTCTCTTGTACCATTTTGTGATTGAGTAATGGTTTGGATATTACATAGATAATTTTTGAACTACGTTCAAGAATGTTTGGTACCTATTCCTAATGTAATGAAAAAATTTGAAAATTGAATTTTTTAATTTATTATTCTGTTTTAAATGTTACATTTGCAAATGAAGGCTTATAAATCAGATTAATTATTTAACGGAAGCATTTTGGTACATCTATAGCTGTACACTTATTATACGTTTACGTTATTGTTCGCGGACAATACTGCTGACAGGTAAATTATTTATTTACTTTTGTAAAATGTATTTTAGTTTTTTAACCGGTAATCAAACGAATTTCTCTTCCACTGTCGTTATAGTATTTTTGCGACATATTTTGATTCGAGGGCCTTGACTCGTGAATTATGTAAATATGCCTTTTTATACAAAAACTAAAATGAAGTGAACAAAAAATAAGTTTTTTTCCTAGGGTATTAGAGATGTCGGATGAGTGGAGATATAGATAGTGAGATATCAGATTTTTTTTATTCCAATGTTTAATAATGTCGCTCTTAGAATCAATACGAATAGCAGTGGTGATGGACTTTGTAAATTTGCCCCTCAGGCAAAAGACAAGAATTCCTGATTTAGTATCCTCTTCTCCAAAATTTCCCACCACGCTAAAGAAAAGACTTGAAGTCTCATCAAATTGAACATGCATCATCCGCGTTACGTGGTAGGAGTCATCAAGATTCGAACCCCACGATTCGTTTGAAAGAACTCTTGCAGCGAGTCCATGACCATAACTATTGGGCTACTACAGCCTGGGAGAATTCTGAAGGCTTGAATTGCGATGTGGCTCGAGTTCTCACGCAGAGAAGAAGGAGAATTATAACACTCATTTTAAGAGATAATCTGAGAATGAATATTTAATCAGAAATAAATATAAGTGTCACTAATGACTCGTACCCAGTTTACCCTTTTTAAACAAGCAAACCTCGACAGGAATAGGAATTAATCGTTTATATTGGAAGAGAATATGTTATATGCTATAAGTGCTTAGATAAATATCAGTGATTTGATAAGCTAAACCAATTTATTATTAGAGCATAAACTAAGATCATTTGAATTAAAGGGATACCAGAGAATTATGTTATGTATTCTAAGTTTCTAGTTAATAAAGTATTTTGTTCTCCTCGTACGCATTTTCAATTGGAATTTTGAATTTATTTACTATTTAATTAGACGTCAAGATGACCGTAAAGTTGAATAATGAAAGAAACACGTCTCAAATGAAGTGAAAATGATTGATTATAACAATGTAAGCACGGCATTGGTTAAGGTATCCGCCTACCTCCAAAGAGAATATTTTTAAATAATTGAAAAATTAACTTTTTATATGCATTATACCTTATGAAATGGTTAAAAACTCAAAATACAACATAAAATTTGCATCAATTAAAAATTGTTTTAATATTTCAGCTCAAAAAATATGTAAAAATAGCCTTAAAACGGCACGCGCAAAACACAAAAACTGAAATTTAAATAGAGATATTTCAACTCTGTAAATTTTATTATGATGAATTTAGTCTACTTTAAGATTTATGCCTCCCTCACAGTTATAACTCTGAAAATAAAGTATTTATAGGAAGTCGTACTTTAACATACAGAAAAACCATGAAAATTTGTGATAAGTTATGACTTTTATCATCAATAAAATAAAAAGTAATCAACTTATAACAATAGGAGAGATTCAAGTCCTAAATTCACTTTTGTAGAGTATTCCATGAAAGTTTTATGACATTATATGCATATCTTTTTTCAATGCAATGTTTTGAGCTGAAGCAAAAAATGAAAATTTTGATTTTAAGAAAAAGCTGAAAATACATTTCAACCCAGGAACTTATCCAATTAAATAAATATTTAATATTAAAAGCCCCTGATTTGTAAAGTTCTCTATTTGTATTACTTAAATAACTTATCTTTTTCTTCCCGATGGCCTTTAAAACTTACTTGCGCTTACATGTAACAGGTGCTGTAATACGCTTCAAATCCCTGATTCGATTATAATCCAACTTTTCGTACCTCTTTACAGTGAAGTAGCCCGTATTTTCAATGTTCAGCTTATTTCAGACTTTTAAACAGCCTTGATGTTCTCTGTTAAATTGTATAATTGCATCATAGGCACCCAATTTCACAGTTTTCAAACAAACAAAAACTTCCTTTGGTACTCTTTGCATTATTACACCATTAAAAGTTTCATTTGAATTTTGGATCTTGGGAAATTATTATTGCATGTTGGAAGATATTTTGATGGCAATATTACGTAAAATATCAATGAAAAACAAACATTAAAGTTCCATTTCCGGTAGCAGAATGCTACTTCCAGTTCTAAAATTTGACAGAGACTATTATTAAAATGCTTATAACTCAAGTTCTATGCAAGATAGAAATAAAATTGAAACTGTTCTAAAAAGCTAAGAATCAGGATTTAATAATAGACTGTAAATAAAAAAAAATTGACTTTCTGACCAAAAATCGCGTTGGAAAGGTAGGCGAATACCTTAACACTTTTCCGGCTTTGCACGTACGCCGTCTGATTTTTCAGTTGTTTTTTACCAGAAATACAGTTGTATTTCTGATATCGTTTTTTCTACATTTAGTATCAATTTAATTGTATAAGGTAAGTAAATAAATATGGAACGTTTTCTCTTCATTATTCAAATCTACAACCATGTTAAAGTCTGATTAACTACTTAATAAATTCAAAATTTCAATTTAAAATACAAAAAAACAAGTCAAAATACTTTATTATTCATTAAAATAGATAAAATTACTCTCTCTTGCATCCCAGATTATGATCAACTCATAAAGTAATAGCTTACCAATTTACTCATTTTAAATCCATCAATTCTAACTAAAAGTAGAAGTAGCTTCGCATTTTAGTACACAGACTAGAATTAATTAAATCAAAAAAAGTAATCAATAAGCATTAATCCAATTTAGAAATATTTATCAGCCTGTTGTTGTCCTCTATGTCCCTTCATTTTCATTCCAATTCTATTTCTTTTATATAATACTATCTCTAATTCACTTCACTTCTTACCTTCATCTAATTTTTTAATCACGAGGCATTTTGTTTGGAAAGAAATTGTAATCTTATGAAATTCAACTTTCAATAAAGTTCCTGAGGTTAATAAAAAGAATAATAATAGTCCAACATCACAAATATAATTATAGTAATTGCGACAGAAAATAACTGTAAATTAATTATTTTTAAATTTAACTGAAAAATAACTGTAAATTCAACTTCTCTGTATATTACATATGTAGGAAAACAAAACAACTTCCAGAAAATATATTATTTTATTTGCTGAAAAAAATTGTTTTAAATGCTTAAGATTTTTAAAAATACGTTGCTTATATCTCTTGCTAGAGAGTATTATCCAGCAATTCCATGAATTACGAGTCATGGCAAGGATTTGGGGCTTCATTAGATCCTAGGATCCTAGGCTCCAGAGGAAAAAATCCAACTTTTGTCGAAACAGATAGCAGCACCATCACATATATCGCGGAATTTTAGATCCAGATCAGGGTCGTCCCGAGGCAACCCTGATCCAGTACCTCCAGGTGTATTAATTTGAATGGAAACTTGGAGGACTTTTCCATCGCGATCGTATTTAAAGTGCACCAGTCGCTATTAGTGTTCATAGTCGATCTTGGTCGGCTCGCGAAAGTCGAACTCGGATTTCAGATCACAAGGTCAACGCTCTTACCAACCAGACTACCATGGCCATTAAAAATATTCCTTTTAATAAATTTTTTTTATTAAAAATTGTAAGAGAAACAAAACTATGCAATAAATTTAACCATAAGAAGTTTAATTCTGGCAATGAGAGTAACAGGAAGTTATACATGCAAAATATTTCCACTACACTAATAAGAGAAAAGAGTGTTTACTAAGATGTGCAAATTAAAACTATTTTTTTTTTAAAAAAAAATTCAAACTTTTGTTGTTTAGTTTTAAAAAGTTTATAAGAATCACTGATTTCAATGCTATCAAATTTTTTTCAAAATTTATACAAAAATTGAAGTACAAGAATGTGGTAACCAGAATGAATTTATAATAAAAACAATTTTAAAATTGTAAATAAGTTTAGATATCTAACTTTCATATATTCATTTTCCTCCAGGGATCAATGTCTTTTGTTTAATATATTTCTCTTCTATTCGTTTCATTCCAGTTAAACCAAGACTTCTTTGAAAAAAATGCATACATCAAATTTATTTTCTTAAGAAAAAAAAACAATACATATAAAAAAAAGTTCTCCATTTACCTTAACCGACAAAAATGTATGTGTGATTTCAGCTCAAATGTAATAGTTTGATTAAATTTGTAAGCATTCAATTAAAAACTTTCATTTCAGATGGTATCTATGACTATAAATTGAAAGAAATTAATTGTTTGGAAAACTTCCTCTTCATTGGAAAAATACTCCTTTGTTAAAATATATGCATATTACATATTTTGCATATTTAATTAATTGAATTATTTCCACTTGTTTTTATAATAAATATTATTTTTAAGAAAATAAGGTCTCGTTCCAATTTGTTTGAGAAAGTAAAAATTAACTCTTTTACTCTATTATTAAAAATGTTTAAATAAGATATTGTAATCATATCTAATTATAACCATATATTTTCAAAAATTCTAAGAACTATACGTTACTTACAAAAATCAAGGTATTACTTCAATGTTTTCAAATAATACTAGATTTAATTACATCTCTTGTGAAAGTAAATTTTTTGAAGTCCATGCTTTATTTTTATGAAATCTAGTTTTTCAAAAATTGTCTGAAAATAAAAATAAACTAACTATATTTCGCATTATCTAAGAAAAAAAACAAGAATATAAGTGTTCACTTCAAGAGTTTCATATACAGAAAAAAAAAAAAGAAAAGATGTGTATTTTTATCTTTTTTTGTCTGGACCAATATTAGAATTAGGATAATTACATATAACCTTTATATAAGAAGACGAAGATATATCTATGCATATTTATTCAAAAAGAATATTCCAGTAACTTCGAAATACTGTCATATTTTATTTATTATTTTTATTTTTTCTTACTAAATTACATAATGAAACAAAGTGTGTTCCAGTATTTTTCTTATATAAATACAATTGCTCCAGACACAACTTATTGAAATTCATATAATTATTTGAACTTATAAGTATTTCATTATAACATATACATTTTAAGCTTATTCAAATACTAAAAATGATTATGCCTAAGTGAAAGTTTTTTTAATGGCTTAATAGAACCAAACCCTTATCAAAGAAACAAATGTATTCACGGTGAATCTAGTAGAATTACATTTAATTCTTATGTGGAATTATATATATATATATATATACTTATTGCTATATGGAATTTCAACAACTTGAAGAGTGGGATTGTTACGAAATTCGGCATGAAGGTACGTGACAAGCAGATATGTAAATGATTAAAATGCAGTCTGATTGCGCATTGCGTAAAGCCACCAGAAGATTTAAATTTCGCTCTCCTTGGGTTACAAAACAGATAAGCGGAGCTTGTTTGAGTGTATTTAATCTGTTGCAGAGGGACGCTTTTTAACTAAAGATGCATTTACGTCTCTACTGGAGAAAATATGAGCAGCTATCAGAATTCGAGACGGGAAGAATCATTGAAATGATGAAAAACGGGTGGTCAGTTCAACGAGTAACTCGCCACTTAGGACATTCTGATTTAAATGTGAGGCAGAGTTTGGACCAGTGGACAAGAGAGAGGTCTGTGATACGGAACCAGGCTCCGGAAGCCCTCGACAGATCAATAGCCGAGAAGACCGTCACATCATACGACACGCACCCATAGCGCCAAATGTCTCATTGTCCACCATCTATACAAAGGCAGAAACTTCACTACGAGCATCTGATTTAATCCGTACCCTCTCAATGCGCCTGGCTGAAGGACAAATGCTCTAGCGGTGCCCATTACGTGTACAGATTTTGACACCCACTCACCGTCTTCTCCGTTTGGAGTGATGTCGCTCTCGAAGGGATTGGACTGCTACCGAATGGAATCAGGTCGTCTTTAGCGAAGAATCCAGATTCAATTTGGGCAGTGAAGACAATCATGTACATGTGTGCATTCCCCATGATGAACGTCTCAATCCTGCCTTTACTGTACAGCAACACACCATTCCTACAACTGGTGTGAGTATATGGGGTGGCTTCTCATACGAGCACATGGTAATTCCTAATATTGATCCACGGCACCATGACAGCATAGAGGCTACGTTCCTGACATTCATCTGATATATGTGTTGCCACTCATGGCAAGGATCAAAGGAGCCATTTTTGACAGGGGCTATACTCGACTACATGCAGCGAGGGTTTTACAGGACTAACTCCGCTACATTTTCTCCCTTCCCTGACCTGCTAGATCCCCAGATTTCTCACCGGTGTAGCATATCTGGGATAATTTAGGATGACAAGTAGGACAACGTATGAGTTTGGGTGAATTAAAGGCGCGTCTGCGACAACTGTAGAGCCAGATGTTGCAGAACATCCTACGGGACTTGTATAATTCAAAGCTCTACCGCTCAAAGCTCTACCGCAGCAGATTATACATTTATGCTAGAGATGTCCCAATAGGGTACTAACACTTCAATTGATTTGTAGGTTTTCCTTCGATAAATGATCAGTTTGCTTTGATTTTAAAATTACTTACTTACATTAACGTTGTATTTAAGCATGTAAAATTTCATTTGGTATTGTGGATGGTATGGTGACTATGTTGATGAATATCATGACCACGTGGTCACTGGGAGTTTGGATTTAATTAATGATGGAAAATTAAGAAATATTATGAAGAAAAGTTCACGCTATGGATTATTAATAACTGAGAGTAATTACGTAGTTATATTGAAATATGTAAGGATTTTGATAATTATATAATCAAAACAGCTATTAAATATAGTATACCCTAAGAGGCCTTTAAAAAAGTTGAAGATAGAGTCTTTAATGATCTAAAAATGTTAATTATAGATTTAAAAATGGAATAAAATTCAGAGATATTAGACCTTCTGTAGAAAATCTAAAAAAATGTTTATAATAGTATATGTAGATAAGGTTCCAGGAAACTTTGCAATTATATGTAAACATATTTACTTTAAAAATATGGAAGAATATTTTCAAAATAATGAAGACTTTGTTCATTCAGGGTATGAAAACAGAGAAATAACTAATAAGTTAACCGCTTTTCATAAAAAAAAAAAACTTGGTTTACAGTTGAATAATAAGAAATTTCCTCATGTTTTGTTAACTCCTAAATTCCATAAGGATCCAATTAAATTCAGAACTGTAACAAACGGATATAATACGTACATAACTAAATCTGGTAAAATCTTGCAGAATGTTTTGAACAATATTTTAGAAAAACTTGAAGTAACCGCTATTATTAAAAAAGTGTAGAATTAATTAATTAAATAGGCAATACCCAAGTCCAGGCAATTTATAGTTACGATTTTCAACATCTATTTAATTCCTTTGATATAGAGTTTGATCTGTTTAATTCCATGATGATTAAGGTTCTGATGATACTGTATAATAAATATAATATAGAAAATACGATAAAACTGAGTAAATTCAAAAACCTTGCACAATTTGTACTGCAGGAAAATTATATAATTTTCAATAAGAAAATCTACAGAGAGATAAAGAGCTTGCCTTAAAGAGGACACGTTAGCAACATTCCAGCTAATCTGTACTTACATTTTTATGAATCGAAGCACTTGAACAACTAACTCGCTTTATGTTTTATATAGATATATAGATGACCTAATAATATTTAGTAAATGAAAGATTTTAAGCCGAACATTGATTTTTATCCAAATTATTTGATTTAATTGCAGACAAATTCAGATAAAAGTAAGGCTGAATATTTAAAATCAGAACTACAGTTAAAGGATTACACCATTTATAGTAATTTATTTGATACAAGAGATGCATTTAAGCTTAGGTTAAATAAAATACCTTACTGGGATAAAAATATTCATTGATCCATATACAGAAGCATTTTTTTAAGCTTTTTGTATCATAATAAACTGATAGATACTCATGATATAGATGGATTCAATAATCATGATAAATTTATAGGAGAATGTATAGAATGTGATTATCCATTAGATTTTTTAAAAGAAATATTTTTCCAATAATTTGCATGATGGTCAATTTTAATATGTGTTTAAAATTTCTCATGTAGAGTTCTTAGGGGACTTTGGAGGATATCGAAGTGTGATTAAGTAAATTAAATTTGATATCTAGAAAGGTTTATTTATATTATGACAATTTTCACACTAGGATCGTTATTTTATAAATTGATTTGCATGAATTTTTGATATCTACATCTTGTGAAGTGAAAGTTTATTCTGATATCTTTTAAAATTGTGACATTTCAAAAAATGTAGTCTTATACATAAAATCTATTGCCTTACAGGACCTTTGAGAAATTTTAAGATCTTTCAATTCAAAAAGAAATCCACCACAAAACATTAGGATTACAAAGACAGCTAGTTAGTGGTCTAGCTGCGAAGATCTCTTAAAACATTTCTACATAGTTTCCATTTACAGACACATATTTTATTCAATGAATTCCAAATAATTTTTACAACTAAAATTCTGGTTTGTGTTCCACAGGATACGATTTTTATTAATGATTGTATTATGAGATTTTTATTAAATGTTTCATATTTTGATACTTTTTATACTTACATTAAGTATTATTGATATTCAAATTTTATCTGGAAACAGTGCATAGTATTAGTTATTTACATTTAAAAGGTTCCTTGAACCTATTTCACTGAAATTCTTGATCACACGTCACAAGATCTTGATTTGTGACTTTTGCATCTTTGTGATTTGAATTAATTCTTCTTGGGAAAACTTGGGTTTGTGTATGTTGTTGTTCTTAAAGTTTTAAATATTTAACTAAAATATTTTAATTGTACTGATTTTGTGTCTTAAAAGTTTTTAAATTTTTAATTTGATAGTTTTTATTTGATGGGCAGTTTTGGAAAATTTTAATTGGATATTTTAATAGGAAATTTTAATGGATGAATTTTAATTGATATGTTTATAATTGGAAGTTTTTAGTTGAAGACTATTTGATCGGAAAATATTGGTTTTCAAGAAATGCTTGTAATTGAGATATCTTGCCTTACATTTTCTTTTATTTCTCCTAGTAACTTTAATTTACAAATTGCATTTTGGAATAGTCCAATTTTTGCCCAACAAGATGAACTAGAGGAGGGTTGGTACCATGGAACATGTTTAATCCCAAAATTCAGTACCCAGTCTAAATGTGCATGTTTTGTTTTGTTGGGTATTCAAATAATTCATTTAGTTTCAAATATGATTCAATTTTTATTCATTTATTTTACATACTTCTATAATTATTTTCTTTTGTTGATTTTGGATTTTAATTGTTCTCTTATTTTTAT
>BMAW01093967.1:762588-807798 GCA_019974015.1 Nephila pilipes
ATGTTTTAAAATAATTTCATTACTATCTTTACACACACACACACACACACACACACACACACACACACACACACACACACACATATAGCAGTAATATCGATCAATAACTCCTGAGTCTAACATTGAAACAACTTTTTGTAAATTTATTCATCAACATAACAACTTTTGTTAATCACCTTTTAGGGATACACGTTCCAACGCTTTTCCAAATTTTTCTTTCGCAAGAATGGCGAGTAATATGTGATAAAAGCTTTCTGAATCATCGACTCGTTGCTGTTTCTTTTCATCGAGCAATCAGGACCCACTTGGAAACCTACTTCACTCTAAAACCTTTCCTGGTCCGACTGACTTAAAAATTTGACATCTCGCTTAGTAGGTTAGTACTCTAGGACCCTACGGTTTCTATTGAGCGCCATCTCTGTAGTCCTGGAGTTATTGATCGATGTGATTATATAATATATATATTCTGTATATTAGTGACCATTTGGACTGAGAGAAGAAATTTTTAGAATTTTCTTTGAAACAGTCCGATATCCTGTATACAGTTTTTGCTGTAGAATAGTCTTCCTTATTTGTTATTTAATTTGGAATGATTTATACACTCAATATATATTCCATTAGATTGATGGAGAAGAGCAGAACTTAACATAAATGTGATTATCAATTTTAAGACATTTTTGCTTAGAATATAAATGAAGATTTCTATAAGTTAATAAGTTTTCAGAATTTGAATTTAAAGCTTTGGTAGCTATATATATAACCCAAATTTTAATTTTGAAAGAAAAGTCACTATATATCTTGTATGACTCATAAAATATGGGCGTTTTTGACTATAGTAATTTATACTTCCAAGAGTGTCACCACGTTCTTTGAATGATGAAAGGAAGTTGTAATGCTATTACTGCCGATGTGGCTATTAACACAGATGTAACTGGTGGTTTAGACGTTTGAAAAGAAATGAAAAAGACAGAAATGAAACTATGAAGGAGGGTAGAAAACAGAAGATATTCAGGGTATCACTGGGAACGCCACCTTGTTTATTCAAAAGACAATTAACCCCATGGACTGAGAAAGATCCTCTAGGGTGCTGGTTACCAGATGCCTGTAAACTACTTATAAGAAGGCAAGCCCTTGAGGCTCTCTTGAATAATTACTAGGGGCAGATATACATTCAAAATGGGTACTGTAGCAAGTGGGACGTTGCAATAAAACCAGATTTTGTCTTACTTTTCTATAAATGAAAGAAAAGTAAGTTTTAATTTTTTTCAGCGATTAAAATAAATATGTTTATATTTTAATTATCATTATACATTTTTCTTGGACTCATTGAAATCAAAGAACGCACATAATTAAATAGATTGATATAACATAACATAATAATTAAATAGACTTGATATAACATCGTAACATCATAAATAGGATTGATATAACATAACATAAAATTAAATAGATTGTAAATAAACATAATAATTAAATAGATTGATATAACATAACATAATAAATTAAATAGATTGATATAAATATACATAATAATTAAAGATTGATATAACATAACATAAAATTAAATAGACTGTATATATCTTACTGGTCATGCATTGGCAGACTAGTACGAAAGTAATCATTTCTTTGTAAGATACAGAAACTTTTAAAAATCTCAGGGATTACTCTTGTTAACGGATTAAATTTATAATAAGCCTAAATTAATATCTCTTTTTTACCTTCTTTGTAATATATCTCTTTTCACCTGATTTATTCTTCGTAAAACAATATTTTTTATCTTCAACACTCTAAATCCGGAAATTTTGTTTTCAGTCTGTTGAACATTGACAGTGAAGACTTTTAAAAAGCGTGTCATGTCCATAATATCTCTAGTATAGGGAATCTAATTTTATTTTATACACGGTTTATTTTTCCTTCCATCACTCCTTAATGAGGTAGACAATCCCTAAACTCTTTTAAGGAAATAAATTGTACTTCATTAGATTCTTTCTCTGTGGTATTTTTCCCGCAAAATTTCCTCCTTTGTTTCTTTTTCTATGTCAAAAATCTAGAAATTGATTGATCTGTATCCAAGCACTAAAAATTATTTCTTTTTGATCCTCTGATATTGAGAGTAAATCAAAGGAATTCTCACTAGTAATTGTTAAATAGAAACCACCATTTTAAATGTGCCACTGTATCTTCGACTTTTTATATGATCTAATTGATTATTCTATTTAGGGGATTGTACTTTTTGCACGATATCTAAAGCACATCTTCCATGTAAAATTTAGTTTATTCTATTTAGACCTTTCACTGACAATCTTTGGATTGAGCTTTTAGCAGCATACCACGCATTGGAGTACGTCAAACGCCTTTCTTTAGACGTGATTTAATGATTTCAAGAACAGTAATTGAAGATATAACTTGTATTGTGGAGCTCATAATTTTAATTTTCTGATAAGAATGCACATTAATCTTTTGTTGTTGTGCTCAGACTTGTTAATAGGGCGTTAAAAAAACATTTGTACATAATTATATGGAATCATATCCTGCGAATAATGAAATGTCTAGGTTAATTATTTTGTAGAGATTATTTTCAAAATCCTTGCACTGTGATATTAGTTGTACGTTCAGCATTTTCTGTTGTTTACTTAAAGAATTATGATTTTGTCTTGTTGAAGTTATCATATTTATAGAAAATGTCGAAAAGTGTAAAATATAAGGAAAAAACTAAAAGTATTCAACGAAAATAAAGACAAGTGAAATTGTAGAAGAAAAGTTCCCTGAGTCTGATGATATGGATGTCATGGAAAGATGAGGAAAAACTTTATAAGTTTGTTGATCATACTGGGAAGCAGGGAAGAGGCAGAAATAGGCGCATAGGTAGAAGAAACTCTATCTCGTAAAGTGTCTGATTTTACTCACATATGTCATTCACTTTATTTTACATATCAGTGAAAAACGTATCTCTTTATAAAGATCTATCAAGGCTTCTGGTTAAAGTAACCATGGGCCCCACTACTGCTTCATGGGGTTGACTGGCACCCCAGACAGTTAACAAGGAGTATTTTATCTTATATCTATGCCTGTGCATACACTGGATGAATAATAAAATCATCCACCACAATCGTGTTATTTTATTCAATTTAAGAATTTTCCAAGTGTACTCAAACTTTACAGAATACATGATCCTCATGTGAAAGATCACTGCAATGAGGATAACTTGTTCATTGAGTTATTCAAATAAACCAAATCTCAATGCCGTTCTATGACCGTTAGAAGCAAAAGAGCTTTTCCAATCACACGTACCCATGAAAACATAGAAACATTTCCAAGTAAATAACATAGCAAATGATGGGAGAAAATTGTTAGTTACATTTTAACCCCTGTGACACCATGTAGACTTTGGTTACCTATGACAGTTAATTTTATTATCTTTATGATAGGTCCACAAAGTCGGCTTGTTAGTGGTCTAGCCGTGAAGAATTTATTTATTTACATTTACACAGCTTACATTTTTACTCAATCTCTGGACCGTTATACTCCTTTACCATACAACTTATTACCAACCAATTGTTTGCATCCTTTTACATTTTATTACCAATCAAACAAGGATTTAAATCTTTTTTCAATTTATATGGTGATGATGTGTTATATTTTTTTCATTTTGAGTATGTGTTATACATCTTGAATCTTAAAGAAAATTCCGTCTTACTACTCACATATTTGAATCTTCATTTCTTTGAATTTTGTAAGTAATTTTTATATTTTGATTTGTTGATAATTTTAGAATTATAGATTTTATTTTTGTAAATTTTATCGTTGAAATTTCTTGCATCTTTTAATCATTGAACTCTTTTGTAATTTGGATTTCCCAATTCAGCCTACCAGGAATTATAGATTTTATATTTGTAGATTTTATCTCTGAATTTGTTTGCATTTTTTAATCATGAACTCTTTTGCAATTTGGATTTCCTAATTCAGCCTACCAAGTCGCAAAGGGGGAAGGTTGGTACCATTAAACTAGTTTAACCCCGCTTAATCGGTCCTCAGACCGATATTGCTTTTTGACTTGCTGGGTTCCATATTTTCATTTATTTTTCTTTCATTGCTACATTTCTTTCTGGATTTTTGTCTTTTTAAATATTTTAAACTATTCTTTCATAAATTTTCAGTATATGTGTATATATATATATATATATATATATATATATTCTTGCATATTCGTGACCATTTCTCTGGACTGAGAGAAGAAATTTTTGCGGCAATTTTTCTTTTTGAAAACAGTCCGATATCTTGTATACATTTCTTCTTTGCAGTAGAATAGTTCCTTTCGCATTCGCATATTAATTTGAATGATTTATACACCCAATTATATATATATATATATATTCCATTAGATTGAGGGAGAAGAGCAGAACTTAACAAATGTTTGATATTATAATTTTTAAGACATTTTTTTGCTTTAGAATATGTAAATGAAGTATTTCTATTAGTTAATAATTTTTCAGGAATTTGAATTTAAAGCACTTGCTTCAAGTTATATATATTACATTCCAAATTTTAATTTTTTGAAAGAAAAGCTCACTTATATCTTGTATGATCCATTAAAATATGTGGGCTGTTTTTTTTACTAATTATAGTAATTTATACTTCCAACAGTGTCAACACACGTTCTTTGAATGAGTGAAAGTGAAGTTTAATGGCACTACAGCCCGATGTGGCTACGTTGCACCAAAGAAGATGTAACTATGGCTTAGACGTTTGAAAAAGGAAATGAAAAAAAGACAGAAAATGTAACAGGAAGGAGGGTAGAAAACAGAAAATGATATCTAGGGTATCACTGGGACACGCCACTCTTATTTATCAAAGACAATTAACCCCATGGGACTGAGTAAGATTCCTAGGGTGTCTGGGTTACGATGCCTAAACTACCTATAATAGAAGGCAAGCCCTTGAGGTTCCCTGATATAATTACCAGGGGGCAGATATACATTCAAATGGCGTACTTGCAAGAGGAACGTGTTGCAATAAACCAAATATTTTTTGTTTTCTGTTCTTATTAAATATTAAGAAAAGTATGTTTAAATTTTTTCACGTATTAAAAATAAACTATGTTTAAATTTTAATTATCATTACACATTCTTTCCCGACACTACATTGAAATCAAAGAACGCACACATAACAATTTAATAGATTGATATAACATAACATAATAATTAAATAGATTGATAATATATCTTACTGGCGATGCAGCTAGTAGAAATACAAGTAATCATTTCTTTTAAAGCATAATGTAACTCTTTAAATTCTGTGTGACAATTATTTTCTGTTACGGATTAAATTTGATAATAAGGGCCCAATATTATCTCGGTGTAAGCCTTCTCCTTTTTGTACATAATTTCTCTTTTCTACTCTGATTTATTCTTCGGTGAAACAATATTTTTATCTTTCAACACTCGTAAATCCGGAAAAATTTTGTTTTTCAATCTGTTGGCATTGTACAGGACAGACTTTAAAAGCTTTCGTCATTATAACATTCTCAGGCTTAGGGAAATCTAATTCTTTATTTTATACACGGTTTATTTTCCTTCCATCACTCCTTAATGAGGGTGACAAATTTAAAGTCTTTTTAAGGAAATAAATTGTACTTATTGATTTTCCCTTTCAGTTTCTGGTATATTTTTTTCCGCGTAATTTCCTCCCTTTGTTTTTCTATGTTCAAAAATCGATCTATTGATTCGATCCTATATTCAAGGACTAAAATTATTTCTTTTTTGAACTCTGATATTGAGAGTACCAATCAAAGGAATTCTCACTGGTAATTGTTTAAATAGAAATCCTCTACTTTTTTAAACTGAAGCTAATTCTCAGACTTTTTTTTTATATGGATCTAATTGATTATTCTATTTTTAGGGAGATGTGCATTTCTTTTAAGAACATTCAAAGCACATTCACGTAAAAATTCAGTTATTCTTTTTAGGACCTTTCTACTGGACAACTCTGGATTCAGCTTTAGCAGTATAAACACGGCTGAGTAACACATAAGTTTTCTTTAGACGTGATTTTACTATGATTTCCTGCAACAGTAATAATTCTTATTACTGTTGCAGGAATAATAATAATTATTTTGTGGCCTCATAATTCTTATTTTTCTTTATAAGAAATGCACATTAATCTTTTGTTTGGTTGATGTTCAGACTTCTTGTTAATAGCAGGTATTAAAACATTTTAAAATTTTATATATGAATCACTATCCCTCGAATAATGAAATGTTTCAGTTTTAATTAGTTTTCTGTAAGGGATTATTTTCAAAATCTCTTGGCCTGTGATATTAGTTGTACGTGCAGCATTTTCTGTTGTTTAAAACTTAAGTATTATGATTTTGTCTTGTTGGAAAGTTATCTCTGTAATATTTAAGAATAATGTAGAAAAAGTGTAAAATATAATAGAGGAAAACTAAATGTTATTCAACGAAAAATAACAAGACAAGCTGAAATTGCAGGAGAAAAGTTTCCTAAGTCTGCGATACATGGATGTTCAAGAGATGAGGAAAAACTTTATAAGTTTGTTGATCAAAATGATTGGGATAGGGGAAGGGGCAGAAATAGGGCTAGGGTAGAAGATAGCACCAATCTCCTAAAGCGTCTGTTTTTGAAGCATTTTTTCTCAATATATATTAATACTTTTATTAATATATATTGTGCGAAAAAGTTATCTCCTTTTATAAAAAGATTCATTAAGCCTTTGGTTACATAACCATGGGCCCAGACTACTGTTTATGGGTTGACTGGTACCTCAGACAGTTAACGAAGTGAGTATTGTATTTTATATGGTCTAAGTGCTCATGTGTATACACTGACATATTAAAAAAATCATGCACCATATAACGTGTTACAAATTTTATTCAATTTCTAAGAATTTTCTATGAACTCAAACTTTACAGACAACATGATCCTCATGTGGGAAAGATCACTGCATATGTGAGAATAACTGTTCTTTGAGTTATTCAAAATAAACTAAATTTAATGTTCTATGACCTATTAGAAGTATAAAGAGCTTTTTCTTTTTCAATCACACGCACTCCATGAAATCATAAGGAAATATTTCCAAGTAAATAACATAGCAAAGAATGGGAAAAAAATGTTATGGTTATATTTTAATTACTGGGGCATTTAATTTATGTAGACTTTTGGTTACCTATGATTAAATTAATTTTTGTTTGTTTTTATAACTGATTGAAATTACGATTTGTGTACTACGGAAGTTAACATGATTGACCGCATTTGTTAAAAATTATTTCACTGTAAAATATCCTGAAAAAAGTTGAAATCCTTCAAAATCTATGATGGGTGAGGTCAAACCATTACTAATTATAATTTTTAGAACAGGTTGAAAAGCACCTTAAAAAAATTCAGAAATATATAAATAATTTTTATTTAAATACAGAATTTAAATCAAAATACTTTTTACTAAGCAAAATAAAGCCTTCTAAAACTCTAACGAGGATAAGAAAAAATTTAATGAATAAATGTTTCTTCAAAATCAGCTGTAATAACACATCGATCAATAACTCCCGAGTCTAACATTGAAAACAACATTTTTTTTTGCAAAATTTTTTTTTATTCATCAACATAACACCTTTTGTTAATCACCTTTTAGGGTGATACAATAATCTAGTATAAATAATAAAACCAGTAAATAGCGATAAACAGCTTTCTGAATCATCGACTCGTTGCTGTTTTTGTTCCATCGAAAGCAATCGCGGCACCCACTTGGAAAAAACCTTTTTCACTTCACTTCAAAAAACCTTTTTCCTGGTCCGATCGACTTAAAATTTTGACACGTTTCAAGCAAAGGTTAGTACTCTAGAAAGACCTGGTTACTGGTTTACTACGAGTGCCATCTCTGGGTTAGTCTCGGGAGTTATTGATCGATGTGTTAGTAATGCAAGAAATAAAATTATTGTAATGAACTGCTTGTATATCAATACTATTAATCTCTAATTTCATGTTTTGCTCTGAGAAACTAAAAACTTAATGAATAACACCAGTGCGGAAAAGATTTAACAAAAATTAAGTACAATCCATATATAACAATTATAAAAATTTCATTTTATTTATTTTCGCTGTAGAAATTCTTTAAAAGACACCTTTAAGCTAAACAATTTCAAATCAAGAATAAGTTATTTTACTTAGAATTTTGGTGGAATAAGTAATAATTGCTTTTAGCTATACAGTTCATTTACTCTGATTATACTAATTCATACACACATAATCCAATTAATTAATTTAATTAATCTTTTGTAAGAATCCATTTAGATATGAGACAAGTAACTGTCCATGTCTCAGAACCCGAAGACGAGATAAGGTTCCCTCCTCTTCGAAGATAATAGCATGAATGTCACAGTAGGAAATAAACAACTCAACATTCTTCTCAAAGATGAGATGAGAAGATCCTCGCTTACGAAGATGGTGGCGAAACTTTATTCGCCCAATGTAATTATCCTTTTAAAATGTTTTTCCTTTCTCCCATCACGTGGACAACCAGTAGTTCATATTTTCTATTATATAACGTCTATCTATTATATTCGTCCCCATGCTTGTTTATGTTTTGTGTTGTTATTATGAAACATGTAATTACATGAAAAATGTTTATGAAAAAAAAAATTGTTATTGCAAGAAAATCGCAACTAGTTCGAATTCAATTAAATATTATATAACGTCATTTCCATTCGAAACAGTGATCGCGGGTAAGGAGGGAGGGGTAAGAGATTTCGCCTACCTGTTTGCCGGACTTTCTACTCTTGCGGTCCTCTAACGGTAATGTAGAATTGGATATCTGAATTTAGGACAGATGTTGCAATTCGAATAAACATGCTTGATCGCATCTGGACCTGTAACATCATTGCTAGCGAAAGTTTGTTATCATTCAAAATCGAGTATATTTAAAAAAATATATTTCAGCATTAAACTTTAAAATATGTTAAAATAGGGTATGGAATGTTTTTTAAAGTAAAACAAACCTTTAAATCAAAAAAGAGCTCATGACTAAGAATTATTACAGAAGTTTACTGGCTTCAGTTAATAAACAATATTTATTTATTTATTTGATTTTGAATAAAGTATTGCTTTGAGTGTTTTCGAATAATATATTTTCTGGTTTTTGTTGAAGTGATTTCTTATGCTTTATTCGTACATTTTGATTAAAATTTTTTATTCAAATTGTATCATAATAACTACGAAATGTTTAATATAATATACTTTCTTAAGTTTTCGAAATTTATGTTAGACTCTGCGTAAATATCAAATGATATATTCACACAAATAATAATGCCAGTAATTGTAAAATTTCAGCAAAGTTGGAAGTATCAAAGCATATTATGAACTGTAAAGCATACCATAAGGAAAAGAAAATAACGAGAAAAAGGGAGGCAAAGAAATTTTAAATATAATCTCAATTTTCAGGTAGATTACTAACAAATTTATACTAGTTATTATGTAACCAAACGTCACATTTCAACAAATAACTTTATAAGGAATTGATAAAAACCTTAACTGCAATGAAATGTCCTTAAAAATAAAAAAATAAATAATAAAAATAAATAAATAAAAAAATATAAGAATAATAAATAAGTAAGTAAATAAAAATTAAAAACAAAGAAAGATAAGAAAGAAAAAAAATAGGAATCAATTTGACATTTGCCAAGATAAGATAATTCATTAAAAATATACATCCTTAAATTCTATTTAAAGATAATTATATACTTAAAACGGCTACGCGAAACTCCCAAAGCCCAACAGCCTAGTGATATGTACAAAATAAATATCCAGAATAGCAATGTTTACAAGTTAGCACACTAAACAACTTGATTAAAGGATTAACTTGAATGATGGGAAATAATTCAAGAATTTCAAATCTTTAAATAAAATATGGATATATATATATATAAAACAGAAAAAAGAAACTTGTAATAGAATAGCAAATTTTTAAATAAAATTTTATTTGTTATCAGTCAACAATATTTTCATTGAACACAAATTGAAATTTAGAAATACATACAAGAAGAGTTGTTTTTGAAATCAGTCTCCCTCTATCGTCTAATCTAGTAATTGAATGATAACAACACTTTTTAAAGAAATACAGGAAACAAATTTTGAACCATGTATTAATTGTAAATAAATATTTCTTTTAAAAAAAGGATATACATATATATATATACTTTATCTTGATCATTTTTAATGCCTATTTAAAATTAATAGGATAATTTGCATTAATACAACATATGAAAACTACTTCCAAAAATTCCTATAATTATTCTTTATTAGTACAGAAAAAATAACTAAATTATTATTTCTGATAATAAAATTAAATATGATGCCTGTGGAAGTATAATATGTATACAGCCTGTCTAGAAATGTACATTATTAATATGAAAATTAAAGTTGCCTTTCTTGTCAGAAACTTTACATATAATTTTGTTACCTATAATTTTCTATTGAATGTCTAAATATTATGTTTCATTATTAATATTAATAATTTAAATTATATATAAATATGTTGAAGACGAAGGCAATTTTATTTTCAAAAAACATTTATTATTAAAAACAAGTGGATAACATATATATCTATAAATAAGAAAATTATCTCCATGAATATAATTTGGCTTATAATTATGTAAGTAAATATTCAGCTAACTATTACTTGTAGTATCTACTTCTGGAATATCCTTCGTTTCTTTAACTTTTTTATCGTTAAATGTCATATAGTTTTCTCTTGTACAAAGTTAAATAAGAAATTAAATTTATCATATGAAAGATATTCTTCAACATTTTAATTCTTACAAGTAATTTTTAGTATCAATACTAGATCGAACATGTCTATCGACTTAAAGATTTCTTAAAAATCATAACTATATAGAGCAAATAAATTTTGTCTTTAATATTCTTAATATTTGAACTCATTATAATAATAGCAGTTTTATTAAATATTTTATGAATAGTATCATGCATCATATCTTACAGTAATTTATCCGCTTCTAAAATGTCTGTAAAATATCCATTAGTGACAGTTTTAAATTTAATGGAGTTTTTATTAAATTTTAGAATAATAAATATATCTTATTACAATACGTAACTATCATGATAAAAAATGTTTAAAGCACTTATTAAAAAGTGTGTCCTCTTCTGAATCTATTGAATTATCATTATGACAGATGATTAATGGATATTGGAAAGAGTTTTCAAAGCAGTGCGCTACATTAAGTTTTGTTAAGCTTAACAAGAACTTTTGTTATAAATATAAAAAAAAAAAGAAATTAATAATTTCATATAAAATTTCTTATTGCTATTTATTTACAATAACGTTTGTTCGGACTTTTTTGGATATTTTTAATCATAGTATAAATACATTTCCCTCTCCCATTAATATAAGTATAATCTTTCTTTCATAATGCAAAGAATTAATTAATGAGGATATATCTTCAGTTTTTAATTAATTGATTAGTAACGGATGGAAATTATGTCGAAAGAGTTACGGTTAGTTTCGTTGCGGATACTTAATTGTGAGTTAAATAGAAAATCGAAAGAAGTTTAATTTCGTTGAAATTGGTTGAAAGGAAAATAAAATATGTTCTTAATATGTCACTACTGTAGCTTACTGTATTTATTAAAGCCATTAATTTAATGATGCACATTAGGAAAATTTTTAGTACTTAATGTGATTTTAATATTACATATTAAAAAAATTATTCTTATTCAGATTTCAATGATCAAAGAACTTTCATATTTTCTTCATAGGTAATTAGTAACAGTAACTAACCCGTGAAGAAAATAAACATGGAATAGTTAATATTTTCGTACTCGAAGAGCCAAAAGGAAAAACACAAAACCAGAATATATATATATATATCGTTTGTAATAATAAAATCGATTTTTTACAGCTGAATAATCGAACAGACTGAAAACTATACATGTAACAAACTGAAAAGAAAGTCTTTAATTCCAATAAGGTCTTTTTTACAATTGTAAATTCTAAGCCACCCAGGAGAATCCTTTTTTTTTCTTGAAATAAAATATGGTTTTCAATTTTTTAAGCGATTAATTGTTATTCTTTATTAGGACCCGATATCATTTGACTATTTTTTTCCTATTTATTCTTTTACAAATTAATTCTTAGAATTTTATATAGTGCTTCATTTCAAGAAAAAGATACCAGATGGAAGTTTACACAATTTTTTTTTATTTAATTTAAAGAACAGATTCAGAAAATTTCAAAATCCTACTTCACTTTCATTTATTAATATTTAAATAAAAAATTTTACGTAATATTTTGTGAGATGTTTTGAACAAATTTAGGGATTAACTTTATAATAACTCGAATAAATTTGGATTAAAAAAATATTGATATATATGATAAGATATACCAAAAAAAAAGATATCCAGTTCATTTGAATTTTTTAAAAAAATAATGTATTCCTTTTATCGTAAAATTTATGCCCATTTTTGTACATGTATTATATAGACAGCACAGAAAAACCTGTTAGTTATCGGTAAATATTTGTGGAAGGAGTAGCATTTTAACTATATTAATGTATTAAAAAAAGAAGTCTTAAAATTTTAACTCTAAAAAAATAAATATAATATACTTCCATTTACTTTTTTTTTAAAAAAAAATAGCTTTATTGACATCTTAGATCTGCACAACCTATAAGGCACAATGAAGTTAAGAGTTATAATTAAAGACTTATGAATTCAGAAATTTATAAAAAGAACTCCTAGAACACGAAAAATTAATTAAAAATGAAATTTAAAAATATTAAAAATATAATAAAATCAATATAAAAAAATTATTAACTAAAAATCTAAAAGAAAACTAAATCTAAAACTAAATTATTTTTAGAAAATAGCTTGTAAACAATAAAATTATCATAAAATAAAAATAAAAAAAATATGTATATACACTCAAGGACAAGAAAATTAGTGCACCAAAAAGGAGTCATCAAAATGAAACAAAATTTAACATACGTAATGACTATTTTGATATAAGCAAATGATTAGAAAATCAAAGAAAAATGATCATTTGTTTTAGAGAAAAAGGCAAAAGAACGCAGGATTTAATACCCTGTTGAACCCCCTGTAGTGCAAATGCACGATACGATCGGGCATTGAGGAAGTTCTGTATAATATCTTGAGGCATTTCGTTCCATATTTGCTGTAACCATGCCTCTAGTTCGTTCAAACTCGTGATCTCAGATATGCTCGATTGGAGACAAATCTAGGGATCGGGCAGGCCAAAAAAGGATAGTAATAGTGCGGAGACAGTCTTGTGACACCCTTGCCGTATGACACCGCGCATTGTCTTGTTGAAAAATGTCTCCTGGGAGCCGTTGCATGAGCGGCAACACATGTGGTTGCAGGATGTCATGGACATACCGTTGGGCTGTCATGGTGCCACGGATCAATACTAGGGGTGACCGTGTATTGTAGGCAATGACAACCCATACCATCACACAAACTGTGGGAGCGGCGTGTCGCTGTAAGGAAAGGCAGGATTAAGGCGTTCACAACGGGGTCTCCACCCACGAACACGATTGTCATCACTGCTGAGATTGAATCTGGATTCGTCGCTAAAGTCGAACTGGTTCCATTCCGCTGCAGTCCAGTTTCCTCGAGCGCGGCACCACTCCAAACGGTGGCATCGATGTGTGGGCGTCAAGGGTAGGACACTTAATGGGCACCACGATCCCAAATGTCCTTCAGCCAGGCGCCTTCGTATGGATCGAGAAGACAAAGGGTCTCCTAGTGAAGGTGCTACTGGATGGAGGCTGATGAATCAGTTGGTTGTACGCATGCATTTCTTACGATGCGGCGATCTTATCGACGACTGGTCTGTCTAGGGCGTCTTGAGCCTGGTCTTCATGTAAATAACATCTCTCGGAACCACTGGACCCAACACCTCCTCACAACACAATCAGAGCAACCTAACTGACGAGCTACTCGCTTAGCTGACCTCTCAGCTACCATCATGCCGATGATTCTCCCCCTCTCAAACTGCAACAGCTGCTGATATTGTCTTCGAAAACGGCGTAATGGCATGTCTATCTCAGCTCTTCCTTTGTAAACGATTCAGTACACGCAAACAAGCTTTGGTTACCTGTTTTATACTCCACGGATAACGACGTTAAACGCTTTCTACCAGCTATACGTAATGCGCCATCACGCTGTATTTCTGTATTTCTAATCATTTTCATATCTCCCCGACAAGAACCTGCATGTCAAGTTTCGTTACGATCCCGCAATTATTTCTTGTTGTGCTAATTTTTTTTCGTCTATGATTTTATATATATATATACATACATACACACACACACACACATATATATATATATATTAAAACGTTTTTCTGAATTTCACTTGGTGTGTGTGTGTGTTATCAAATTTTCGATCGTTAATTTAACCAACTTCCCATCAAGCTAGAGCTTTGAAATTTTGGGAATTGTACGTACTCGCCTAACAATGCAATATTTAGACATTTGCGACAAGTTTTAACTAATATTTCAATAATTTTAATAAGTCAAAATATTCTTTCTTCTAGGCGCTTTTAGGATTGAGGAAAAAATTTCTTTCCCCCTCTGGGAACACCGGTCACTCCCCACGCCACATGAGGTACCGTAAAACGTTTGTACTCACAAAAGGGAGATACTATCTCCCCTTTACTATATCCGAGATAGTAAGGGTTGCTGACTTTTAGTCAGTAATCATCCGCAAGAAAGAAAGTTTCCAATATTTGGCTCCATGTCTTATCACAATAATTTTTTCTGAATTCTGGTTCCCATTTTTTTTAATAGAATGACTTACAAACTTTCTAATGCATGTTTTGATTTTATGAGTATTATGAATTTTTTAATACGCTCACAAATGTCTCTTTTTAAGTAAATTTTAAAGTTAAAAATAACAAACAGTTTTAACTAATATTTCAATAATTTTCTTTAATAAACTTTGCCCCCATATAAAAACGTTGCTTTTAAAAACGTTGGTTTATAACACATTGATCAATAACTCCCGAGTCTAACATTGAAAACAACATTTTTTTGCAATTTTTTTTTTTTTATTCATCAACATAACACCTTTTGTTAATCACCTTTTAGGGTGATACAATCGTTCCAACGCTTTTCCAATTTTTTTTCTTTTTTTTTTTTTTTTGCAAGAAATCTTTTGTTGCGTGAGTAAATAGCGATAAACAGCTTTCTGAATCATCGACTCGTTGCTGTTTTTGTTCCATTGAAGGCAATCGCGGCACCCACTTGGAAAAAACCTTTTTCACTTCACTTCAAAAAACCTTTCTCCTGGTCCGATCGACTTAAAATTTTGACACGTTTCAAGCAAAGGTTAGTACTCTAGAAAGACCTGGTTACTGGTTTACTACGAGCGCCATCTCTGGGTTAGTCTCGCGAGTTATTGATCGATGTGTTATATATATATATATATATATATATATATATATATATAAACAGTTCACTATAATGTTTTGTTTAAACTTGGAAACTTTTAAAACTAAAACGAAAAATGTGATAAAAAATGTTCACAAAATTATACTAACATTCCGATGGGAAAAATTGGAACATTAAACTCTTAGGAATCTTTTCAAAATTTTACTTTAGTAATGCAAGGGAGAAGGATATATAAAACAATTTAAAACTACCTTTAAGAATTATTTCGGTGTTCGATTTTCTATTGGTTAAATTGATTTTATTTCTTCTGAAAGGCATTTTAGTGTGCTGTTCGTCTTTCGAAAATGCATTTGTATTTGTAGGTCAATTGTACATAGATTCTCTCTCGTAAATGTCAAAATAATCCATCATTCTTAGAAAGTCAAAACTGTATCAAAATCTGAAACTTAAAAACATTTCAGCATGTACTACTATCTTTTTTTACAGTTCTCCAACAACCAACGAATTGAAATTTCAGTGCTCCAAATAGGTCTCTATATTGGAAACCGTTAAACTTTCTATTTTTCTATTTTTTGTTTTATTTGAAAGAGGAAAAAGCATTTTCTGTTCACTGGATAGAATTTCACTTAACTTTGCCGTTGCCTACAATTGATTTGTGAACACTTTACCAATGACTCGTGAGAAAACATTTAAGGATGCAAATCAATTACATATTCTTTTCGTGATTGGGCGAATTTTTACAGTCTGCAAAGCTCATTCGAAAATAAAAATTGGATAAACAGGGAATGATGATTAAAAGCGGTTGACATGTGGAAGAAATTATCTTTCATTGCCAACTGATTATTTAATTCAATATAAGGATCTTTGCATTCCTTAAAATTCCAAATAAGATATAATTTTTATTTTAAGAGTTTATATTATAAGATATATTTAATCCCTACGCTACTAATGAGTTTATTGTTGATTTTTATTTCATTAAAAATTTTAATAAGTGATTCTGTGTTCATAAACTACATAAACTTAAATTACTCATACGTCGTCTGACAGTGCAAATGAATATATTAATTTCAGTTGCAATGTTTTTTGAAAAAGTAACAGAATTGGAAAGTCAATTTATTCCTTGCGTATTGTACTGCATTGAAGACTATTAATAAAAATGACTTGTTTTCAGGACATCATGTTTATTTGCGCACATTTTTCAAACATAAATTAGATACGCAATTTCCACAAGCACAGTTTTTCAACGTTTGTCTTTACCTCTTCGAACCAAACTCTGTTCTAATTTTTTTGTTCGTTGCCAGTAAATTATCTAAAAAACAAAAATATGATCTGGCGTTGCCAATAGCATAATCTTATTTCTTTGTAACAACTTTAAAACAGTTAAAAAATATATCTTAATAAAGAATATTGAAAAAAGTACCACTTTAAGTTTAAATCGTTTGCTTTTAAAAGTTGAATAGATAATATTTTAAAGAAGTATAACATTAAGATTAAATCGTTTGTTTTTAAAAATTGAATATATCATAGTATATTTAACTCATTCTTTATATGATGAATTTATATATTAAATAGCATTCAGAACTGTTGGACAGTTTTAGAGAAAAAATGCGATTTCAATTATTTCTATTTCATATGTTTGTACTTATCCGTTATTGAATCAGACTATTTTTAAGTATCCAATTTTTTTAGCGCATTTCATATGATTTTGTTAATATTAAATATAATTATTTCTTCTTTAAGAATTTTGTATAGTTGTCAAAGTAATTTTCTTAATTTCATAACTTTTTCTTTTCATTCCTAAGCGATATAAATTAAAAAGTTACGAATGTTAAGCTACGTCTGAAAGTAATTTTTTTTTACTATTCCTGCTATAATTGAATCTTCAGCGCCTTGTTAATTTATGTTTTACCAAAAATATAAGACATACCAAGCTCTTAAAAGTATTTCCTTTAACATTTCAAAAATTTATATACGAAAGGTATAAAAATTTAACATTTTAAGATATTTTTTCAGAAAAATGAAATTCCAACTTTTTGCAACCTGTATTTAAAAGAAAATAAAGAAATAGAATGTGGTACAAAATGGAGACCATTATACATGGATTCTTAATGATAAGATAAAAAAAATAATTAAATATTCATGAAAAAAATATCGGATTTATTACAATTGCTACAAAGTGATATTGATAGCATATCTTTCAAATCCTAGAAACATATTACTTTAAATGCTTTCAATTCCATGCTTCAAAAATGATAATTTTTTTACAGATATCATTAAACATTTTTAATAATTTTTTTTCTTGTAACTTCTATTAGCTTAGGTTCCACGCAAAAACTCATTAACCAGTAAACGAACTTACAAAATATATAGGAAGCTAGAGTTAAGCAAACAGTATTAATTCTAGAAAGCGGAAAATAATAAAGCAGTCTACTTCAAACTACCTTTTTAAGTTATACATATTTATTTTGAAGCTCTTGATTTTACTTACATATTTTTGCTCTTTCTATATAAAACAAAGTTTGAAAGATCGGTCAAATATCTAGAAAGTAGGCACTACTGTTGATAAAATATGGGTTTCGAATAAGTTTCTAATAACGTTATCATTTTAAACTGATTTGTTTGACTTAAATTAAAGAATCATTTATTTATTTCAAATTTATCTTTATCTCTTTAGCTATACGGAAACTCAAGGAAGGCATTTTATATTAGCTATACAATATGGATGCTACGATATCAATTAGATAATTGGATAATACTTAATATAGATATACAAATTTAATAACCGGTCATTACAGAAAATTAAAACAAATTAAAAATTTTAGAACCATTGCATAGCAAACTAATCATATCAGTCATAAGCCCTTATTTATCAACGTAGAATTCGTCTTCATCATATTTCCCTGACTAAGCTGTCAAAATAAAATACGAATTTCAGTGTTACACTTAGTATATACATTGCATAACGTATTGTAATTTATTAATATATCTATATAAAGTTAAGTCATATAACATAATTTGTTCCGAAAAAGTTAAGCTTTGGATGTGTGTAAAATATTACCAAAATTAGAATTAAAATACTATAAAAATTAGGCTAAGCTCTATTCAGGAGACTAATTTAAAAATATAAACAAAATCTGCAATCCGTTTTGTTAAAAACAAAGCAGAAAAAAAAAACTTTGATATTTATAAATCAAATAAATTCTTAACAATACATATTTGTAAACTCTTATGTTAATATATCTCAAATGTCAATAAATTAAGTTATCATGCTATTTAATCTGAAGCTTATAAATGATTCAATCATTAATCCTTATATTTTAACTAGAGAGAGCAAATATAAAATACCATTTTGATTAAAAATTTTATGCGCTTTAGTTTTTCAGATGTAATTTAATAATTTCTATTTATACATTCTTAGAAAATATTTCTTAAAAATTCAACGTTTAAAATAAATTGAATCTTTTCAATATTCTTTCGTGATTATCTTCGAAGTTAAGAATATTTGTTAAATTCACCAATTCGAAACTCAATGCATTTTTCTAACTATTTGAAAAAAGGGATAAAATTAATAGGAGGTATTGAAATATATTTATAATCACTTGATTTGTACTGGTATCTGCTGGAAAAAAAAAGTTTTTCATATTTTCAAACATCTCATAGTTTTAGGGAAAAAGATTACTAAATTATGTCTCGAGGAGGAAATTCATAAATTTCATGAGTAATGATTATAATAACTTTTTAAAAGATTCCAGAAACTAAATTCAAAGTTGTATATATTGAAGTGGTTACTGAATAAATACACCTCTCTAGAAAAAATTATAATATTAACAGAATAGAATAGAATAAGCAGATAATAAGAAACAGTCCATTAATAATTCTTTCTTAAGCAAATGCTTAAGATAAATTTGTTTTTTTTTTTCAGAGGAAAGGAATAACAATATAAAATAAATTGTCTCTAAGCTAATTGATACGCATTAAATTCAAAACTATTCAATCCATACACTTTTGGGGGTCTTTTGTTTCCGTATAAAGGTTTTTTAAAGTTTTTATGTAATTTAAATTTCAATGGTTGGCAGGACAATCAGTGGCGACTATAATTAATTTGCTAAACTTTATTATATGTTTTTGATTTGGTTTTAACAAAACTGTTTTTATTTAAAGTTTGGAAGATAATATATCCTTTAACAGTATGAGGTCTTTTTTTTAAACAATTACGCAAATATTTGAGAAACTAGTGCAAAATTAATTTGGAAAAGAAAATCTGAAAAATTAATTTGGTAGAAAATATTTAGTTGTTATTGTTACATAACGTAACTGTATAAAACGCTTATTTTATCTGGTTGTATTACTACGGATAGAATTAATTTGAAAGCAAATTTATGGAAATTAATACATGAGAAGTTTCTTTACAATTTTATTCGGATCAAGTGAGTAATATTAAAATATTTTCTTCCAAAATTATTTTAACGAGGATATAACCTCATTTCACATCTCAATTTACTTCAAAAATATCTAATGACGTTATACGGGGAATTGAAAGAATTTTATATATTTCAGTTGTATCATTCTTAATTATTCCATATTATGGAGTTCGTTGTATATAAGACACGGTATACCGCTGTTCATTTGCCCAGTTAATGTACTATATCTTTACATCTCTAAATTCATATTATTGTACTAAGTATTTCTTGAACATCGATTAAAAATATATGTAATAAAATTACATAATTCTGTAAAGGAAATTCTTTTTAAAATCCAGTGCTTTACAAAAGCGAAATACAGATTACAAATTTTTTTACAAAAGTCAGTAGCTTCTTATTATGAATAGGTCTGATGATGCTAATGATTGACTAATTGGCTGGTTGAATGGTTTTATTAACGTCACTTTAGAAGTAACACGAGGGTTAGTGGAAAAAACTTCTATGATGATGCTAAACATAATACTTATTCCTTTTAACAATTACTAGTTTTAATAAAATGTGCGAAATGCTGAAGGAAAAAATAAGAATGTCAGGATTGATCTACATCACCCAATTATCAAATTAAAATAGTGACAAAATTAATTGATTTTTAACACTGCTTTTGAACTTTACTACAATAGTAAAATTCGAAATATTGGGAAAAAATTGCCTTATAGGTAAGATTAATAATACGTTGTAAAAATACCTCTAATACTCATATTATTGTTTTCATTTAAGAATGCAATCAAACATATTTCTGCAAATTCTAACACAATTTAAATGAAATTTAAAGGCAGGAAATCTCATCTCCAAATGTATCTGTCTAGTTTCAATAATTATTTGAAAGGAATTCTATGTCGGAAATGACTTTAAATATTAATCTTTTTCAAATGTCTTAGTCAATAAGCAACACATTGAGTTCACATCCTGTCCATTCTTCTTCAAAGGAAAATTCAACTATTTTATTCTGTGTTTCAGCTGCCAAAATTTATTAACATTTCATATTTCTTTCTCATCCATTCATATAAGTATAAAAAGTCAAAAATAAACAGCAGAATAACAGAACACCAAAGAAAAAAGAAATATATTTAAATGTCTCCCATCACTATTTCAATTTTTTCAACGAAATTTTTAATTTTTGCTGATGTTTGTATTCTATTTTTATTGTACTTTATGACTGAAGAAGTTTTAGGTTTTGCTTTATTTTTCAGTTCAAAGCAGTTTTTCTGGTCCTTTCACTCTGAATTATCATTTCAAATTTTAAATTAACTTGGTATGAAGGGAAAATTATTCTAAAACCTCTCAGATGTTTCGAAAACTCTGCGACTTATTTATCCCTGTCAACAAAAATTACGAAATAATTATTGAATGACGGAAAAAAAAATGCTTAATGTATTTTTATAGAATTGACCGAATGCTGCAAAATATTTATTTCTTTGAATTAGAAGACATTTTGACAGTAGAATGCTTATGAATTTTTAATCTAATTAAATATGAAAATTTCAATTATTCTAGTCATTTATTTATTGATTTCTATTTCTCGTCATACAGATTAACCTATTTTAGTTATTTTTTTGTTTTGTTTCTTGTACATCTTATTTAACTAGGTTTGATTCCATTTGATAAATAATGTTTTCGAAATGAATCTGTATGAACATTACTAATAACGTCTTCTGAAATATATTGACTATAACTGGTTGCAAATACTGAGAACGCTAAGGTTTCCTTTTACAAATTTCTTACTGTTTTCCACTGCAAATAATTCGCAAGCATAGTTCACTGAAATATCTTAAATGTCTTTTAAATTTTTAAAATTTTCCATAAATATTCTTGGTCAAAAAGATTCTTTCAAATTTTTCTCTGCACATATTATTAAAGTTCACATTTTAAAATAATTTGAAGCGAAACATATTTTGATGAATTTAAGCATGATTTTGGTATAATAATAATTTTTGCTTTTCTCACTTCAACAATTATTATCTCCTCTAAATTTCAATATTGATAACATTGTTTGGAACCCTCATGATTCAGAATTGCAATTAAATCATGCTTAATAAATACTACATATTTTATAACATTATTTCATTTTTAGAAACAATGTTCAAACTATAGAGATTTGTGAAATAATAAGGTAGTAAACCCTTGTACTAAGCAGATGGAAGTGATGTCATCCCTCTCTCTTACACCATTTGGACGAAAGTGATATCAGACTTGATAAGTCAACCATACGATCCTTTACATCTTAGCATGTTGATATGTTTACCTTCAACTAAAAACGTTATATCTTTTCTTACCTGTGGTGTCTGAGACGTTGAATTCTTATTGGAATGATATTTACGTACTGATAAACTAGTTGTGTTCAAGTATACTCTTAATAAAATTGATTAAATAGAATTAATAAAATTTCAATAAACTAATGGAGAGGGGGTGCAAATTGTAATTGTAAGAATGTATTCTTCCACTCAAATTTGCACAGTTGAGTAGCAAAATTTTCTTATAGTATAAATATATTAAATGAAATATTTGGCGTATCAGCTACACATTTGTTTGTTTAATAAGTGAAAAAGCAGAGTTTGAAAATAAAATTAATAATTTTAATGTTATACCGTAACTTTTTATCTTTTACTAAATAATAATCAACAAAGTATTAGTAACTTTGCATAAATCAGAATAAGAACTTACAATTAAAATTTGCTTCCAAGTAATTTACTCAAATGATATTAATAAAGCAATAATTCATTTAACCACACGAAAGGCCAAGCGTAGTTATTATACCAACTATTCCAGTTAATGTACTTACACTGCAGAAAAATAAAACTATGCAACTTAACAGCTTTGCGTGGAAGAATACAAATTTACTATTAAAATTTATTTCCCATTAATTTATTCAAATTACAATAATTCGATCTAATTTATTTTATGAAACTTGTGCGTGATACAGTTTATGGTTACATAGATGTTTCAAAAACAAAAAATAAGGTAGTGTATGACGTTGCTATAGGATACTAAACAACTGAACATCCTAATATAAGGATCATGGTTTGGTTTCCCTATCGGGTTTCACATCACTTCTGTAGAAAAAGGGTAAGAAGAGTGTATGATATATCTTCAATCTACCCAGTAAGGGGGTCTACTACTTCTGTAAAATATGTTAAAATTACAAAATAATTTAAATTTCGGGTGGAAAAATATTACAAAGTTATTCGTTAAAAAATTATAACGTTTTAGAATAGTATTCTCTGATTATATAAATTTAATTCAAATCAATTACTCACAAATTATCAAATATATATTTTACACCAAAATGTAATTCATCATTTTAAAGTTTTATAAACAAACTTAAAATCACATTATTTTATAGGAATAATTTAAAATAATTGTTACTCATTGGTAATCTATCAATTATTTTTTGTAAAACTTTTGATTAATTTAAATTCATCAAAGCACTTTTAAGATGAAAAATATATTCTAGCAAAAGATCACGAGTATATTAATGCTTCCATACATTTAAATGAATTAATCTGTAAAAAATAATAATCTAGATATATTTAATTTATTAAAAATTAGATGACATTACCACTCAATGAACCAGTAGCTACAAATTTCGAAGTCCTTTTATTTGATTTAAAAAATAATAACACCGAAATGATAAGAAAACATAATATTAATTTAATAGGAAGAATTAATATCATAAAAATACTAAATCAATCTGTTGAGGAGTGATAAACCGTTCATATATTGTTTTTTTAAAAATATATTTAGAAACTCGTGCGAAATATAAGGAAAAAATAATTTTTTTGCGATTGTATTTATTTGTTATAGAAAGATTGTACTGTAGAGTAACTTTTTTGTTGCATTGAATATATTTCGAGAGATACAATTTTTTAAAAAAACAAACAACACAAATATCCCTTTATATACTTTATTTACATGAAAGAAAATAGCCATCAAAGCAAAAATTAATCCTATAATTTTTCCAAAGATACCTTTTATTATCGTGATGCTTTTGAAAGTACATTTTTCTATTTTGAAACCATTGATGCGTTTTGTTGAAGATTAGGAGGAATTATAGAAATATAAAAGCGTTAAAGAGAGGAATTTTAGTGCGTTTCTTATTTTTGTATATAGACTAATTTTCATTATTTACTTTACGAAGATTGAAGTCATGTATTCATATGTTTAATTCATTATTATGAGCATTTTCAAGGAGACAAAGACTAGTGCTTATAAGATATTAATATAGATTATTGACCATAAAAATTTCTACACCGATAAGACGAAACGCTACACTCGTAAAATTTATACGACAAGAAGAATATCCTATGATATGCAAATGATCAGCTTTTCAACGCATTAATGCAAAGAAGCGGCAGTAACGACACCTAGAGTGTGTTGTATAGCAGGTTTCAAAAACGTGAATTTCATGTGAATGTTATTTCTTGGTGAAAAGTTGTTGTGAGGCCTAAAGTGAGAAGGAGAAATTCTTATCCGGCACGTTTCTGACTTTGATAGAAGTCTAATTGTTATCTACCGGGATTGCGGTTTATCGTATCATATATATTGTACCCTATCTACCCTTTCTTTCAGCTCTGCGAAATAGTACGTATCAGCGGGATAATACACGATCGCAAGTTGTCGGTATTGCAAGGAACTTCCTTGATATATAAATCGTTCTGCTGCTGGGCTGGCCAACACGTTTACCAGAACTCTTACTAATACAAAATTATTTGGTCTTTTATTGCCAAGAGCCTGGATCGTCACCAAACGCAGTCCCTATAGACGATGGACTGTGGCTTCATGTTGAAGCTCCATGGGCAGCTGTACATGTACATGCCATCCAATCTCTGTTTGTCTCAATATCCGGGTGTATTTTATTGATGCTATAGGTGATTATTCTGAGTTCTGACTTCTCAGAATTTATGCTTCTGAATTTCTTGAAAATTTAATTACGTGTTATTTCTAGTATAAGGTATTTGTCCAATAAATATCATTTTGTTATTCACATTTCTACCTGATGTAGCACTTTCATCAGTAGTGTATTTTAAAGGATCTTGCAGATAGTAATAATTTTCATTAAATAATTATTAAATGTAAACTAAAATCAAAATTACTTTGCTATGTATTTTAAATGCGTTAAGAGTTTTAATTAAAATGAAATGAGAAAAAGTAAAATTTAAAATTAAAATGTCTTTCTCTTTTGAAAGTTGATAAAGGAAAAAGGTTTTGCAGATACAATAATAGTATTTGGTTTCCCAAATTACATTTCTCAAAAACTCTACAGCCCAACCCAGTTTCACATTTAAAATTTTTCTAAGTGACAATACAGATTTAAAGATTTAATTCTGAATTATAATCAATTTTTAAAAAAAACGAGTTTTCTTATCATTTTGTATTTCCAGCTACAAATCATTTCGAGAAAGGATAGTTGAATTAATAAAACCTGTCAAATAAATTAAGTTTATTTGTTATACTTTCATATTTCTGATCTAAATTGCACTAAAAAAAGTTAGATATGATTTATTTATAGTTTGTTATCAATAAAATCTTAGAGATTTAGCAAAGAAGCATAAAAGAGAATTATACATTTAAAAAATTCATTATTAAATAGAAATTTTTTTTTTTATCATTTTACTTCTTTATAAAGTGACTAAACTGTCATGTTGTTCGACTAAAATTAAATTATTAAAGTTTTTTCTTATTGCTATACATTTGATTAAAACATATTTTAAGGTTTTTAAAAATTTTATTTTACTTCCTTAGAATGTTGATAACTTTGTTAAATTGAACCACAAATAAAATTCATGAATATTTAAATGTAAAATAATGTATGTTTTAAGTAATAATAGCGGTAACTATATATATATATATATATATATATATATATATATAATGATAATAATAATAATAATAATAATAATTGATTATAAAAGTATTTTCTATATAATGATGCAATTATATATAATTCTAATAGAGGTATTTTTTTTAAAAAAATATTGTTAACTCTCTAATAATAAATGATCATAGAAGATTTGTTTTCTCTCCTATTTTACAATAAAAAAATGTGGTCCCTTTTGTAATAAAAATTTAAATTTTGAATCCTTGAAACAAACAGTTTTAATCATTATTTACAGTTAAGTTTTAAGTTTCATTCATCACTGAAGTTTACAATAACTTAAAGTAAAGTCCTCTCACAATACTGACCATTAGAATAAATCTTTTGAAGATAAAATAATATCATTTGCATTAATTAAAATTTTTGTCATTATTCAAGATACTTTTAATAAAGTACCTTATATAACACACACATATATATATATATATATATATATATATATAATGTACAATGGTATCCTATTGCTCTTTTCCCCTGTCACCTTAGAGATATTACTTTAATAGCAAGATATAAAATTTCAATTTAAGTTCAATAAGCTCATACAAATAATAAATATTCAAAAATGGACTTTATTAATCCTCAAATTATGAGTATTCCTTTCAGAGTAAAAACGTTATTTCCGAGTACTGACAACATGTATAATCTGTTAAAGAATACACTTCCCGGAATACAATGCAAATACCACCTTCCAATGTTCTGGCAGCTCTGAGTCCTTACCTCATCAAATAAACCCCATAAAGTTTCCACGTACGTGACACTAAATCATTTCTTATTTCCGCAATTTTACTTTCATTCTCATCTCTTTTTTCTTTCTATCCCCTTCTTACTTCTTATTCTCTACACTCAAATTTACCCATGAATTTCGCTTTGTCTTATTTACTTCAGTATTATGAAAAATTATCAGCCAATAGCTTTTAATTGTATTTGAATAATTTATTTTAATCTAAAATTGTTAGAGAGATATTTTCGAAAAATAACACAAAATAACAAAAAAAAAAAAAAAAACATAAATCTGCAATTTGTTATATTTTCAAAAAATTAAATAAGTTTTGAAAATTCCCAATGAAAAGGATACTCACATTCTTTTAGTAAAATTTTACTTCTAAATGAGTTTTTTAAGAAAGGGGAAAATCCCCTTTTTTTCATTTCGCTAACCTTCAAGTAAACCACATTAATAAATCTTTCTTGAAGTCTAAGAAAAGTTAAAGAGAATATATACTTTAAATTATTTTTCTTAACAATTTTTTGCAAAATTTTCCACACTATTTTTACAAATACTGAGAACATTATTTTCTTCAAGAATCAGAATACTTTTTGGTAAATTAAAATTGTGCTTTCCGCCTTAAAATACTTAAAACTCTATATTTTTAAAAACATTCTCATTTATTTTTATCATTTACTGTTACAATTTTTACAGGATGGCTTTCTTTCAAAGTGAATTGATTTTATTGATAAAAAAATTTTAGGAATTTGACTCTTCTGTATTAAAACTACGATCATTGTAGCCAAATTACCGTAATCAGAATTCTTAACTGTCATTGGTTCCGTCGATGCGTGTGTGCAACTAAACACCGCTCGTGCCACTAAAGTCTTTTCCCACTAAAGATCGGTTGTGTCACATGACTGATGCATGTGAAATCTGTCGAAACTCAATCATTGGGATGATGCGGTAGCTTGGAGAGGGAGTAAGAACTCAGGTGTCGTCAATTGATCGAGGTTCAATATTACGAGGTCCGTCCATTATAGCCCACAAGCAAATGTTAAAATATGTGGTAAAAGTCTTTTTTCTAAATTAAAATATTATTTTCATATAGAAATTAACTCTGTACTTCAGTTGGAAGCATATACCTGAATATAAGGAGTTTGACAGATAAAGAAATGTGGATATATGTGGGTTTCGTTACAGTGTAAACGCAACATCATGAACGTATACTTAAAAAAGTATGTTAATTACAGGGTAGACGCTGTTTACCGAGTTATAAAAAAGATGAGAAGTGCTATTCATTTTGGAACAGGTGAAGTGAGATATAAGAGAAAGGCCGAGGCATTTCCAGCAAACGAATGACTTATGGTGATCGAACTGAGAAGGGAAGGTTGTTCTCCGCGCCGAACAGCAGCGGGCAGGCATCTGCACTCTTTCACTGGCTGCAGCAATTATGGTTGCAATGATGTATTGTTGTACGTTCCAAGGCCGGAAATACTTCCAAAGTGACGTCCGTACGCTTCCAAAGACTTGTGCTGGTGACCTTGCCGACCACTTCCGTCATTAATTTCCGGCATATGCATAACAATCTTGATGCTACCATATTGAACAAGACTATTATTCGCCTAATGGAATCCTGGGACATACTTTCATGACATTTCTTAAGAAGGCTGCCATTGAGTCAATAATAGTACAGGTGCCTCCGTTTGCGATGGTGTTGGAAGAGTCACGAGTATTTCGGATTTGCATGATGTGGTGTCTTCAGATGAATCACTCTTTTGTGTAAGCAATGACAGCCGCTTTGTAATAGTCAGGCTGTGATTTTGCCCCAGGTTAAATTTGGCTTCAATTGTGGAGCGCCATGCTGCGGGACGGCATCGCCTACGATTGTAGATCACCCCAAGTCGGTATTGCTTACAGTATGTCTGCCAATGGTTCGTAGATGAGATGCTCTATCTGGCAACACTACTCTTTCGTCAGGGGATGTCGAATTCTATTTACCAGCAGGATAATGCCAAACAGACCACGAGGTTCATCATCCAACATGCTACACAAGATACTCAAGGGTGCTCCGTTTGCTACTTGTCTCACCGAATCTCTCGACAATAGAACGTGATTGGACGTTATTTGCGTAGATTTCCACTACCACTTTCAGAAAATGAACTGTGAAAATAGATTCGAAATAATGGACAGCGATTTCTGAGGAGAAAATCTTTGAGTCTGTATATAAACTTGTTTCTAAATGCATTACCTCCTAGAATGGTCCAACAAATTACTGAACATATTATCCAATCGTTCTATTTATAAGTGTATCATGCAATAAAAATCACTTACTGTTCATTTCTGTGCCTCTCTTTTTGCCTAATTTCATTACTTTCTGCGCATGCGTTGTAATTTCTGCGTCACGTAGAATATTATCATAAGAAATTGGCAGTTGATTTCTTACAATAGCATTTGCATTTTCAAATTTCGTATTCAGTATCATTGACTTGAGAGTTATTAGTCTAGCGGTTTTGCTCTTCTTAAAGAAATTTAATTTAAAATATAGATGGGTATTATAAAAGGAAATAACCGATGAATAAACTCTTGAAACAGTAGTATAAATAAACACCATGACAATTATCACTGCTACACTATCATACATAATTTTCACTCACTAAAAGTTGGTAAAAGTAAAGAGAAATGGTATATTAAATAATAAGTATATAAACAAGTAAAACGTATTTCTCCAATCATTAAGGGAATTATTTACTGAGTTTTATAACCCTTGATATTGGATACTTGAAAATTATTGCAACAAAACTGAGATTATAATACACGAGAAGACGAGCATATTTTGGCATAGAACAGAGAGTTCTTTTGCTTAATAGTTGCAGAAATACAGCATTCAAAGAATGACGGCTGCTTAAATGAATACTGTTCCAAGATTATGCTGTGAACATTTTGAGTATTTGACATGGTTTAAACAAGAATTATCTTAAATATAGATAAGATGTAGAGGAAAGGAACTTTGCATTCTTGCTTCCGGGTTTTGAAATAACTAAACATGTACTTGGTTATTCAGGTGTTCAAGAAAGCTTCAAATAGGTTTTAAGGAGTGAAAATCTTTGCTGCTATATCGATTCTCATTCAAACTTCTTTATTATTCGAGTAAGTCTGTTTCTTTGTGATAGAGCTCCAATATGCCGGAGTAATCACATAAAATATTTTCAAGTGATAATTGTACATAAATATTCAATTTTAATTTCACAGACTTCATAAATAGCTGAGTGCTCTCTAAATTTGATACTTGTACTACAGCTAAAGTCTTATAAATCTTAAGCCTCTACAAACGCTTAAAATTCAAGGTTAATATGAAGAATTTTTAATGAGAAGAAAGGACACCCAATGAAAGCCGATTGTATAGAATCCCATTGTAGACTCTAGAATGAAGGGTCATTCTAAGTCTGTTGTCCAAAACTCTGTATGAATTTATGTGAAATAATATATATATATAGCTGTAAAATTATATCATTAAATATTTAGCGCTTTAAACATTACATCTGTCTTGAAGTTTTTACTCTAAAGTTGCGAAAAATTAAATTGCATACTTCTCTTTTATTTTTCTTATGAGATACCTTAAACATTGGTTGATTTCATCAACTGAATTTATAATTTAAGTAAATCAGAACTACTATGTAAATGGAAGTGTAAACAGAGTAGTAGGAAAGATTAAAGCAGATGATAAAAAAGAAGGTAAATTCATTGTACACTGAAGGAGGTAACGTAAAAAAGATTATGCTTTAGAAGACATTGATACGGATTCTATCTAGACTCGAACCCACATTATGAAACATTCAGTTAAGTAAAATTATTATACACTCCTTAGTTGAAGATGCGTGAGAGTTTGCTCTAATAGGCGTAGTAATATCTTGAGTGTTACTTTTTCTATGAGAAGAATAATAATATAAAGTTATACTTAGACTATCTGGAGACTACTTGACCACGTATTATATAATTTTATCTATCAAATGTAGTAACATTTATGTATCCAATAAGTGTGTGGAGGTCGGTTACTTCCGGGATTCTCTTCATTAACCATGAGGACTTTTTTAAAATTTGATTGCATACAATTAGAACTAATCTTTGCCAACCAAATAAAATGCGATTAAATGAATTGGACTAATATAAGGAGTATGGAGGATTGAATAAGTGAAGGAATATATAAGCGAAATAGAATTTGAAGAAAAAATAAGGGAGACTTATGATAACGACGGATGATAGATGTTTGTAAATTAGAGAGAATTAATGTAATCAATTGTTGATAGAAGTATTAGTTGGAAGTGATTTCTGACTACTATATAATGTAAATTAAGTTTGGTATAATCGAGATGTGTCTCAATTGCGATGAGTGAATTGATAAGTTAAGCTTAAAGATAAGAAGATTTAAATCAGTTGAGAGAGTGTTGGAAATAACTTTGCGCACTTTGTGTAAGCATTTAAATAAATCATGCTGTCTTTTTGTGATGTTTCATTCATTGGATTTTAATAAATTATATTTACTATTTAATTAGTCTTTCAGATGCATGTGAAGTTTCATAATGAAAGGATGACGCTGGAAATACTAGTTGCGAACCCGGGGTGTCACACCGTTGATTCTTCAAAATGGTACATTACTAACAAAGTCATCACAACACCGGGAATAGTCCATAGGATGTTAACATCATTGTCTTACTGGTTGGAGTTTACAACGCAGCTCATGTACGCCAGTGTTATCAGCTTTTTTTTTAATATTTTTGAGAAGTTAGTTGGATTGTGCTATGCATTACTTCATACTCGTATCATTTTTCTTTAATAACAGACATTTTTGGAAATTTGAAGCTTTCTTTTTTGCCAGTATGGTAGGTAGTGATTATAGATTCATTAAGAGATATTTTTCGCATATTCAATTGCATTAACTTTGTAACTTATTTTTCTGTTTCAAAAAGACATCCTGCATATATTTAATCAAATTTCAAAATTGGTGATAATCACCATCGACGTTGGGTAATTCAATAAAATTGGTCCAAATATACGAGAGGAAAGATTTCATTTTTGTTATTATCTATATTAAATCAAGAAAAATTTCAAATATTCGTAATAATTTTGATTACCTGAATTCCAGTTTTTAACACAAGATTAATTTTACTGCGTTTAAAATTAATATAATTAAAATCTTATTCAGTGTTTATGTACAAAATGGTATTCAATAGATGCTTTTAATTACTCAACAGTAATTTTATAATTTCATATAAATTACATTATCATTTGCATAATTTATATCATAAACATGCGTATTTCGCACTAATTCGTTCTTTTAAATTACTGACGTATCCGATTAGAACAGGGAATTTCAAAATTCATGGTCAAAAATTTAAGCGGTGATCGAAAACGTCTAAACAAGCAACTTTCACCATATAATGCATATGCAGAGAGCAAGCGGGGGAACTACTAGACTGGGCTGTAATGAAAAGCATAACGTGCGAGTTTTTTCGGTTCTCTCCTTGTTCTTCGCTTTCGCGTGAAAATTACTTGTTTAGATGTTTTATGTCACCCCTTAAATTTTTACCTAAGATTTTCGAAATACCATATGGGTAATGAATCCACAGGCATGCTTCAAAATTTTTTTAGGCTATGGTCTTTTCCTGATTACTGTATGTCTCCACGCCTCCTGAAATCCACGGTATAAATGAAGATGTATAAGAAAAATCCGGCCTTATGCATTCTAATACAGTGTCATCTAGCAGTTCACCGCTTGCTCACTCTTTATGAATTGTAAGGTGAAAATTATTTGCTTAGATGTTTTCAATCCACCTTAAATTTTTGCCCAGAGTTTCAAAACACCCTGTATAATTCATGTTTTTTTTTAAAAAAGAAATTGCATTGTAAACTGTTTCGTTCCACAAATGCAAAAAATCCTTTCGATAAATAATTTAATACAGTTCAAATATCGATTGATACTAAAAGAAAAAAAAAAAAAAAAAAACGGACGACGTAGCAAAAAAGCAGAAAAAATATATTTCTCAATGTAAATATCTTTATAAGCTTGTAAATTGGAATACTTCATGGGCATCCATGTTTCTGAACATTACTACAATGTAGGAAAAACAGTTTTTATGTAACGATTCCCATCAGGATAATTGACAAAATAGCGAATTAGGGTCAGTAAAAAACTAGAAACATGGCTTTTGTCTATTCTATATTTCTGCGAAAAAACTAAAACATCAGCTCTACACAAATAAAAGTTTATTTTGTAAAAGAAAGATTCTAACTTTTACCGGTAACTGACGAATTTGCGCGAGAACAATTCCAGTAACAGACGCAGAAGTGTAATTAAACCACTAACAATAACAAAAATAAAGAGTAGGGTCACCATTCAAGTTCTTTGGAGCAAACTTGACAACCAGTAAAAGGTTATTTAGAACACTAATTTCTTAAAAATAATAAGCAGAAAGTTGTAGAACGTAATGATTTTATTAATTAAGGAATATATTTAATTGATGTGATATAATGATTAACTTTATTGTAATATTTTGAAATGAATTAAATTATTCATATTATTTTGAAATGAATTAAATTATTCATATTATTTTGAAATGAATTAAATTATTCATATTATTTTGAAATGAATTAAATTATTCATATTATTTCTCTCGATTCTCTATTTGCTTTCAAAAGAAATGCTTATTGAAAAGGTTTTTCCTTATTGGTTTTTATGTTTAGTTTATGATTATTAAGAAGAGTTTAATTTTCATTAATTTTATAGGCATTCATTTATATTTTTTTCATATTTCCATGCGAATCGGAATATATCTTGTACTTATTTTTTTAGGTTATGTTAAATTCGCCGTCATTTTTATAAATTTATTTTATAATGAGTGCAATTACTTAAGAGAATACTAACAAATGTGTATAGTTACTGCATATTCATAACTGGATTATAAATTAACATATGATAATTCATGTTTATTTGTAAGGTTCTGCTTATTACTCGTATTATACATCAAGATATTTTCCAAACAAACGAAAATATTTATGTATTTACACAAGCATTATAATATTAATCAATTCAAGTAGTCTGCGAACTTCAGTTGCTCCTATCTAAAACAGATTTCAGACATTTTAATACGTTTTAATTCTCCGCAGTCGTAGGAAATATCGTATGCTATTTCGAATACATAAAATTCTTAGTGAAGTTATTTCTGATAAAATAAAGTATTTTATATAGAAGAGTTTAATGTAACTTTGTGACATTGGGTTTGTTCGGAAAATATACCCTTTAACTAACATCTACGTTTACTTTCTGATGTTATTTAATTCTCCAACTCCTTTCCAATCAAATGAAACGTGAATTGATATAATTTAAGAAATACAATGACTCTATTTAGGAAATATATTTTTTAAGTGAAGCAAAATTATATATTAGAGAGTTAGTATTAATAAAATATGCATTTCAACAAGTAGTTATTGATAGGAAACCGACTTTGATTAAATATATTTCGTAGCGTGAGTTCATACAGGAATAAATCTTATTTCTCACTTTAAATTTCAACCCTAATAATATTACTCACTCAGGCTCAAGTGAGTTTGTAAGTTTAAACTTAGATTATTATTACAATTTAAAATTCAGGCCCGTTGAGGAATAACAGATGGAGACACAATAAAAATTCCATATATTCATAACTAAATAATAAATAAACGAAATCAATTGATATTTGACTGCTTTATCAATTGAATTTATACTAAATGAATATCTACTATCAATTACTTAGAATTTCATTTAATGACTATTTAGCTTAGAAATAATGACTGCGGAAACAAATGAAATCGAAGCGTCACTTGAATTTTTTGAATGTTGAAAAAAAATTAAAAACGTAAATCCGTTCGCAAACCAGTTGCTTTAAAATTGTAATAAAAGACATTTGGATAAATAAAAAGACATTCATGAATTAGTTAAAAATTGTTTACTCAGTATTGCTAAAAAGGAACTCACACACACACACAACAAACAAGACACACACATTAATTAATAAAAGTTTATATTAGCGGTTTAAAAATTTTATCTTACAAATAATTTTTTTTACAGAAGCAAAAATATTTAAAACGGAGAAAAATTATTTTAATAGTAATGTTGACCTAAGGAAATCTTACTTGCAGCAGTTTTATTTTCTGAATCAAGTAAGTGGGAAATGTTAAAGTTGTAAAGAGTTTTTAATTATTGTTTGTGAATTTTGCTATGAATCAAGAAGGGTTTAATATCCAATTTTATTTCATTTTAGTTATTATCAGAGAATCTTTAGTTCTTTCTTAAATTTCCTATTTTAATTTTATCATTAAAACTACGACTAATTTTATTTTTAATTTTTTATTTTCTCATGTACTTTTATGGTATTATAATCTGTATTATTAATCTTTTATATGTGCTAAATAAATTTAAGTTTTAAATATTGAACTTGTGACATTGGGCTATTCGCGGTTTTCTTCACTAACCTTGGGGACTTTCAATTGAGATTGATTGCTTTCGCTAAACAACCTTTGCCCAACCAAAAATGAAACGTGATGAAGAACGTAATATGCAAAGCAGTTAGGAAGGAAGTGAAGCGGTTAAATTAAGAAGTATATAAACTCCATCTGAAGGAGTAGAGTAGCTGAAGGAGGATCAGAGAGGCGTTGTAGAGAGAGGAGGTGGAATCTAAGTGCTATAGTATAGGAAGGAGGATTTACTGATTAGTGTTGAGGTCCGAGTGTAAACCACTCGGATTGAGAATTGTTCTAGTATTTTCAGCAGTTGTTCCAGATTCGGAATTGCAGTTGATAAGAGATATTGGTAAGAAGCTGTTAGATTATTATTGGTGGGTTGAATTAAAGTGTAAGTAAACTTAACCTGGAGAGCACTATTATTAATGTCATAGTAGATATATATTAATAAATGTTGAAAGCTGTTTTGGTGGTTCTGTAATTATTGGTGTCGTAGTGTTTAATATTAGATATTAGTGATGGCACAAGATAACGCCCGGGTTGACCGGGTGTTACAAATTTAGCTCTAAATTTGCTTATTATATGTTATTTATGTAATGCATAATAACAAAAATGCATTTTATTACTATATTATTTAAGAAAAATTAACTTATTTGAAATTCTTAAAGCTAATAAAATATTTTAATAAAAGTACTGATTTTTAGCGCATAAACAATGGAAAGCAATTTGAATAAAAAATGTAAACGTTTTTTACACTTACTTTAGAAGTGATTTAAGATTTATAGCGTGAGAGTGATGTAAAAAAATGTATAAAAATCAATATGCTTAAATTCTACAATTCTTTTCTAAAATTAAAATTTCAGATTAAAATTGCTCAAAAGAAAATCAACTTATTTAGACACAAAGTTGAATTCAGCGAATTATTTTCAGTAGGAAAAATAAACAAAATATTACAATATCACAGTTTTGGGAATATTTTCATTTACAGTTTAATTTATGAGTACGACGTGTAAATGTAATTTTTCTTATCCTAAATTTTTTTAAAAAAATATTTTTTTAATTTGTATCTAATTTCCTTTACTAAATATTACTACTTTTTTAGGTAACACTTTCATTTGGGTTTTGTTACATTTTTAACAATTTAATGCATGAATTTCAATTCATTTTGGGTGTGGATCTTATAATAGTAATTACTATGAATATTTTTCGATTAACTATTTACAGTAGAATACGATATGTGTGATAGTTTTTTTATCTCCTTTTTTATCTGTTTCGTAATCTAGATTTTTTCACTAAAGCTAATTTTCAAAGTTGTTTTTAATAATTAGAATGACACATTGCATACATTAGTTTTTATTCAGCGATTTAAATTTGTGTTTTGCACTTGTTTTTTAGTATGGCTGTTTGTGTCTCTTTTATTTTACTTGGGAAGAAGTGCGTTTCCATACCCCATCCTTGGGAAATGCCCTTCTCTATAAACAGAAATTTTTTTTTTAATCCATCGATATCTCCCTTCCAGGTTAATCTCTACACATTCCGCGTGAAATCGGTGCAGTCCAAACATTTTTCAGTTTTATAGAACTATGTCAGATAAATTATATAACCATGGAAGATGTGTAAGACGTAACCTGTTCACCATCAACAGTCTATAGGCTTTTATGGATGATGGCCACACAAGTCCCACACCAGCATTCAAACCAGATAACAGCACACACTTCCATTGCGAAAATGTTTTCAGTCCCGTTTCGGGTACGCTGGTACGCAGCTACTCTCTTTTCTTTGTCGCTCTGCGTTTGTGTCCTTCCTCCTTCACTGAAGCTACTTCCATCATTGAACCAGAAAAGGGTGTGGATTCTTATGGAGGTTGTTTGTTTAATCTTGTGCACCATGGTGCATGGTTCTTCACAGATCAAAATATTCCCCGAATTGATGAAGATAATTTAATAAAATTATCTACCCATCTTCCTGCTTTTATACACTTGTTCCGCCTTTCATACAATTGCCCATAACACTCTTTGAAACCATTTTTAGAAAGCTCCTGCATCAACTTCGTAGTATTTTTCAGCCTTTCCTATGAATAAGGAAAGCAGTATACCTTCAAGTTTGGTGGCTGTAGTAGTTTAGTGGTAATGGTCGCGAACTCATGGTCGAAAATGTTTTCGTCGAGTCATGTGTTGGACTTCATGCCATTAAACACCCTCTGTATAGAGGGGCTGTCGGCGAACTTAATTTGGTTGAGTTCCCGAGTACTCTCATTGGCATCATGTAGAAGGTTAAAATAGGAAGCTCCAACACAGATCTCTTCCTCCTTACTTGATCGAGGCTCTAAATTACGACGAGTGTCACCAAAGCTCTAATTTTATATAATTTAATTACAATATAAAAAAAGAAAGATTTTTATACAAAAAGAAAACTCTTGCAGCTACAAATGAGGCCTGTGAGCATTTCTGCACCACCAATAAAAAAACCCTTTGGCATGAAGCTCGGTATTACCTTTGACAAGTCCCTGAGCTCTCGGCCCCTTGAGGTCATAATTCCTGGCTCCTCTGCTAACACCCAGAAGCAGGAATATGAATTTCTAATACGTTCTCTTTTCCCGGTCTCCAGGGAGACTTTTGATTTGAATTTTGAGGAGTTTACACGACCTCCGAGGGTTTCCACTGAAGAGGTATCTTTGGTTTTTAAAATTCTTTGTGGTGGAAAGGCACCCGGTCTTGATTTTTCGGACTATGGAATTTGGAAGCATACTTTTCTAATTTCACTAAACTTTTCGTGAAAATTATAAATTTATGTGTGCAATTTTCATATCTTCCAAATAATTTAAAATATGCTAAATTGAAACTTCTTGAATCTGGTAAGGACCCATCATCCGTTAAACCGTATATACTGATCTGTTTTTTACCACCTTATGGAAAATTCCTGAGAGTGTTATTTCAATAGCTTAAATTTCTGAATTCATCAGACCATATTTTTCATCCACTCCCATTTGGTTTCAAAACAAATTTTGGCTGTGACGATGCAATTTTCCGTTTCGTTTCGTTTTTCAACACAAAAGATTTACAGAACATGCTGCTATTACTTTTATCGATATTAAGGGTGCGTTTGACAATTGATATTGGTCTGTTCCATTTAAAACTTTAAAAAATCTTCATTTACTAATCTCTTTTTAAAAGTTTATCTACTTTTACTTAATAAATCAGCATATTATTTTTTCTAATAATAACTTTATGATAAAGCTTTTAATTGCTCAAGGTTTTGATAAAATATCTATCCTTAGGTTTCGGTGCTTCAACCTGTTCTATGGAACTTATATTTTAATTCTATTTTGGATATTAATAGCCAAACATTTAGTTCAAGCTTTTTGTGAATCATTTGGCGGTTATTTCCTCCGGAAATTCGAGAAAAGATATTAGAGCATAATTCCAATACTTTAATAGATCTTATTGCTGAACATCTGGAATGGCTAAGGTTGGAGATCTCGATTGAGAGAACTATCTCGTTTGTGTTTAGTTGCCCGTCAATCCACAACAAGGGGTGGTTCGTGGTGGAAGAGTCCTCAGTCGAAAAACCCAATTTTTAAACTAAACAATTCATGACATAAGAATTTGGAATTGTTTTATATATTTAGGTATTCTGATTGACTTCCGGCTTTCCTGGAGTCCCCACATTAATTATCTTTAACAGTTAATTTATAATTTCTCATTAAATTTTAATAGGGTTTCCTTCGGTGTGTTATTTCAGTTCCAAAACTTTTTAACTATTGAACTTATCTGCTATAGAACATATTATTATCTATGGTGCGGGGGGTTGGTGATCTAAACTCCTTGTCAATTACCAAGTTAAACTCCATTTAGAGAATTTACCTTTTAAAAATTACCTACGCCTATAGGACGTCTCCCACTGCTGCTTTGCAGGCAATTGCTGGGTTCCCCTATTCATCTTAACCTAAAATTTCTTTTTTTAACCCGTTCAGGACCGTGATCATGCTATTCTCCCTTCACGATCCACGGTATCATATATGTGACTGGTGTTTTTATGCCACCGGACCCATGAACACACTGGTGTGATTTCAAATTAGATCATTTTATATGAATTTTTAACTGTCATTAGATGGAAGTTGAAGTGCTTGAAATTTTCAAATATCGTTCCACAGAGTGTTGACCTTCAATTTTCGCTTTTTTTTTCCGATTGGATCAGGGGAATTTGAACATTTAAACAATTGCATTTGTTCACTTCTTTTGTTCGGATTGCACATTTAAAAGGCTGTAATTTATTGCGCACAGGGCTTTTCTTGATATTTTGACGCAGTGTGTGTGTGGGAGGGAATAATGAAATGTGTGTTGACTATGTTTGACAAGGAGCCAATGTCTCGTGTGCAAGAAAGGTCCCCTAAAAGAAAGAAAACCAAATTGACATATTATAAATGCAAAATTTGTTACACATGGCTTTGTCCGAATGTAGATAAATGTTTCAAAATGTATCATAAGCTTAAAAAGTTTTAAGTATTATTTAGTAATTTTATTTCAGTTATTTTAAATATTTGTATTCATTTCTCTAATATGTTACCTATATTTCCGATAATCGTAAATAAAAAAATGTGTCATTTATATTGTTATTATTTTCGTAGCTATATAACCTTTTTTTTTATTAAAATGAATATATTTTCTCTAAAATTCGCAATTATTTTTTTTTAAATATCACAACAATTTTACTGCAGTATATTTTGACACTATCAATTATAATAATCTGTAAGATTCATCATATTTAATTGCAGGGATGATTCTATATATGAATTCTTATATGAAATTAGGCTTAACGAGAAAAATCGCCCGGACCCGTGCGTGCATGCACTTACAGAGCCTGAGAAAGCGGTTCTTTTTCCTTTTGCTAGTCTTGAACGGGTTAAATATCATATTTGGAAGCAGCGTAATTCCAAAATTTTTAACCTGATTAATAATTTCACCAATCGACTCAAATATTTCACTGAGAGCTGATCGTCCTGAAAAGAAAATTTCTTTTTCTTAACAAATTTTCAGTTCACTTCAAGTAGGAGATTTACACCGTTGGTTCAAGGGTCGAATCCGAAACTGGGTTCGTCATGTGTGTCTTCAGCAAGGGTGTTTTAAGTAGGGTCTACATGTTTAAGCTGAATTCTTATAATTCAGTTTTCCTAACCGAGAGTTCGGTGATTGGATTTGCCGTTTTGTGAGTCGTTCCTCATAACTTCAGAATCTCTGTTTATTTCAACAGTTTATCACCAATATTGATACTGCAAAGCACCAGAAATAAATCGGCTTTTATTAATAGCATTAAAGAAAAATTAGCAAGTTATTCTGATTGTTATACAACTTACACTGGGTTTGAGCCCACATCGGAGATTATTATAACGAAATCACTGTTTTCCTTGCAAATCTCGCTATCACTTTTGATAGGGGAATGAATATTCCAGCCCCTCGGTCTCATGTAGTTATGATTTTAAAAAATAAACTTTTTTCTGACTGGGGGATCTGGTGGTCAACTTGTAATACTGGTATTCGAGTTCAATCCTATTTTCTTATACCAAATCTGAGTTTTTATACGAATTCTGGTTTTTCTTTCTTGCTTTTTAAATGGTCATGATCCCTTCATTTCTTAATTAAATAATTTTAAATTGAAAAATATAAATTTATGTTCCTGTGCATCTGCTACAGATGCTGACCACTACGTTTTCTTTTGCCCTTTTACCAGACATTTTCATTTAAAATGTCCTTTTGTTAAAGCTAAACCTATTTATCTGACCTTGTATGAAAATCCTTCAAGCTTAAATCTTGTATTCTTACGGATCGTAAAGTTACTTTACAAATTTTTTTAATTGTTTCAGATTTTTGCTACATTTCATAATATTTTAATTTTACTTTATTGTGTAGCTATAATTGTTCCTTATACATATTTTCATACCTTTGTCGAACACTTCCTTTTTGTTCACGAGTTTGTTCAGGCTTTTGAAATATGGCTTTTAACCTGTATGCATCTTTTTCCTGCAAAGAAATTTCTACAGTTATTTATTTCTTTTTTAATTCCTGTTATGTATTTTTTCTGCTCTGTTAATACATTGCAAACTTTAATTAATTTTGATTTCGAAATTATTTAATTTCTTATGTTCTTTTGTCAATAAATACTGAGTGTGATGATGATTGTCTCCTGGGGCCGATTAACAAATCTAAATCCTTTGGGTGAGCTCATTCTCCTTGGATAATCTATCAATAACCCTCGAATTGTATCTCAGTGCTATGGTAACAAGCAAACACTATCACAATTCCTTCAATTTTATTTTCAATCGTGAAACGAGAAAGAAATTCGACGGTGTGAGGTAGACACAATACGGAGTATGTTCCAGGCAAGACACATTGCTCCTTTTAATATAAATTTTTACATCCAGTGGAAGATGTATTGAAACATTGACATGCATCGAAAATCATGCATGTCAATGTTTCAAAGCAGATGCTGACCACTACGTCATGCATTTCAATGTAAAAAATTATCGCTTTTTTAATTTTTTAGTTGTTTCCGTCTATTTGTATCTCGAAACCATCCAAGTATCTTAACATAAAATTTTTTGTTGATAGCTACTCAACTGTCCATATTCAGTTTGTCAAGCGCACTCATCATTTTCATCTGAGGGAGAAGAACAACAACGTCAACTCCAAAAGTTATCTTCAACGCTTGAGCGACATGGATTAAAACGCATAAGGCCTTTGCAAGTTCGGTGGCTGGCTGTTAAACCTATCTTATTGGAGGGTGTCTTTCTACTCGGTGGTGGGGAAGGTCTGTTGACCTGGAATGCCGGTGGTGTTCTAACTCGTAGAGAATTCCCCCTCGAACTAATTATTAAAGCATTATAATTTCTTTCGTCGTTATTAAAGAGAACTGCTTCATACTCTATCTCCAATATAATCATTTTGATACGAAGATGAATATTTTGAACTCTATTTATCTGAAGAGAAGGTGGTTCTCTAAATCATTATTGAAATTAATATACATACACCTTCTTGTCGTATTGAGTTTCACTTTGAATATTTCCCATTTGACGTTATTGGCTGCCTCTAATTGAGATGGCGAACCTATATGAGTCATACGTCATAGTCAATAAATCACTAATTGCGAAATATATGTGGTTGTTTTAGACACACAGAGACAAGGTTGAGCTTCGGGAGTAAATGCAACTACAAGTCCTAGGCAGTGTTGTCATCTAGTGTTCGAGTTTTGAATCACCTCTTCGAATGACTGTTATTTTTTTCATGTTTTACGGTGTTAATATTATTAAGGGTTTTACCACTCCGTAGTGGGAACAAGTTGGTCGAACTTGAATGACAGTAGCTTTTTGAAACTTCAATCAGTAGTTTCAAAGAAAACTTGTCCGGTCACTTTTTACAGTGCTCTTAGTAACTAGGCTAAAAGTTATTCCCACAAGTATAGTTATTAAAATGTTTCAACTTGTGTCATCATTGTATATGAGAATCGTAGCGCCTGTTTCTACTTCTTATTTCGGTATTGTTTTTGTTTCGTTTTTCAGAGTCTCAAGGGTCTCAATGTGATTTTTCTAGAAAAAAGCAGAATTTAATGTTGGCCCGCAGTTCTGAAGACGGCATTTTCAAAATCCAACGAATACAAACATGCCTTTGTTAGAAATAAGCTATAACTTTTACCTACAAAAATAAAAAAAAATGACACATGACTCAACGCTTTCTTTATTAGTGTTCTCGGCTTCAGGAAGAAGAATTCCTCTTGCAGTAAAACTCTTCTTTTCAATAGGCAACGAATTGTTAGAATGTTTGGTCCTATTACGCAGAATCAAAGGGGGCTGCCTCCCTACGATCCACAAAAGGCTCTCTTTGGTGAAGGACTGGAGAGATTTGACATTTTGAATTTAGTGAGCGGGGAGTACAAGAATTATCCAGTGACGTAATAAATATAACTAATTAATCACAAGCTGATTAAAGCATTGTAATTACAATATGACAATTCCGTGACATGATATAAGCTATTATCATGGTTTATCAATGTCTTAAAATCTGTGTATTCATGAGTAAAGTGATTCGAAATTTATGTTTTAAAATTATTCGTAGAACTTAGAAATTTTGAATGCCTAATAATGATACTTTATTCAATTATTAATCTATAAAAGTATTTTTTGTCTAAACGTTTTTCTTTTCTTTGAGTTGAATATTGATATGATTTTTCCGATATATTTGCACTTAGAAAAAATATAATCATTTATAAAAAATAACATTAGATAAACATACAAAATATTTTACTCTTCATAAATAAAATAGTGCACAAAATATAGAGATCCATCTTTTTTAACGATATTACTGTATTCTTTTTGAAAAAATTACAGAACTTTGTAATTTTGGTAATTTAGTTTTCTTCTTTTCTTAAAACATAGGTATTACTTAGTGGGAAAATAATTTGGGTTCAATATGTGCATTAATATTATTCATTCATAATTAATTCATAGAAGCATTAAAAATTGGTACCATATTGTGAATAGTTTTCTTCAAAAGAGTTCCTAAATGCAACTATATTAAACAAATCATGTCCATATTCAACTAAGAAGGAAAAGAACCTTTTTGACTGGAAATTATACTTTTATAGTTCTATAAAATGAGTAAAATATCCTTTTAAGGCACACACAAAAAAAATCTAAGCTCTACTAATATTTTAAAGAGATATATATCACAAAATCAAAGAGTCTAGATATAGTATTTCGCAATCCCATGTATGTCCTGATATCCTTAAAATAATTTACCTCGATTCAACTCTCATTTTAATACTTTCCTTTTTAACCCTTTTTGAATCAATTGTTTTCTTATAATTTAAAATTGAATTTATACAGCGAAGCAGCAAATTAAGAAAAAGTACCTATAAGATCTCTTGCCATTTCCTTAACAATATATTCATTAGTTTTTTTTTCTAAGTTTAGAAGTTAGCAATAGTTTAGATTTTATTTACTTTCTTGTTAGAGAAGCAAATCAAAGTTTGAGCCGAAACTATGAGGCAATCAAAGTATAGTTAAGGATTTAGAGGATTTTCTTAAAATTATTTTAAGTAGTCTAATCACGTTTATGCATGACTTATAGCTTATTCTTCGATATGCGTCTATACAGTAATTTTTTTAATTAGTAGAATTTACCGTTATAGGAATTTTCACTCAGGTTTCAATAAATTGACATAAAGGTTTTTATTTTATTACAAGAGAAATAATTTTTTTTTAAATTTCTCTTTTTATTGGTCGAGGTATTAGAAGCATTTATATTTATATATAATTTAATTGGAAATCAAATTACATCAATAATCAATATGCAGGATATATCGTAGTTTTTATTATTACTAAGAAGTAATCTTAGATATCGAGGTAAACTTTATTTTTCGCATTAACGTGTCCTTTTGTACATAATGTTTTAAATTACAACTAATAGTTACTCAAGGGATTATTGTTTTATTTCAATGACTTTTGGCGTTCCAGATCGATTTTGTAGTACCAGATCTCTTCTAGCGTACCCGATCACTTTTCAATTTGTTATCGTTTGTTTCAATTTTAATAACATTTATCTTAAAAATATTCAATTTAGTAATTTGTATAATTTAAATTATACGTAGCTGATATAATATTCAATATTCAATTTAATAGCTTATCGTTTGCTTAAACATTAATTACATTTAGCTCAAATATATTAAAAAAAAATTATCGTTTTATTAATTTTATTATCTGAAAAGTTTACTATCATCAGTTTATCGATATTTCATCGTTTTCATAAATTCTTATATTTAATTGAGTAATTTAATAATACTTATAAAAAGAGCGCACCTTGGATGGCTAAATCTGCAAAACTTTAGCAAAACTTTGTAAAGAACAGATGAACTTTTTGAGTGTTATTCATTTTGAATTTTTTGGTTTTAGGAAGCCACAGGTTGAAATAACAAATAATTATTGTCCCGGAGAATCATAGTTTTAGTTATTCCTAAACAAAAATCGATATTAAAACTTAATTCGTATACACTACCATCAGGTTTTCTCTGATATATATAATATAATATTATATATATATATATGTTATATATATATTATATATATATGTTATATATATATTATATATATATGTTATATATATATTATATATATATGTTATATATATATTATATATATATGTTATATATATATTATATATATATGTTATATATATAT
>BMAW01093967.1:807898-839969 GCA_019974015.1 Nephila pilipes
ATACTGTTTAAAAGTAAGATAAACAGTTTAAAATTAGCTTACAATGTATTTGTAATACGTGATACTGGAGTAATTTTCGAATTTCAAACTTCAGATTTTTTTAATAATAATGAAAAAAGGAAAATTAATCATCTACTTAAAACAAAAAATAAAACTGAAATATATCTTAGGAGCTTTGTACATGAGCATTGTTTAGGTTCATCGATTTTAAGTGAAGAGATATTGCGCATTAGTATCACATACTTCTTCAATTTAATATTTCTCTTTCGGGAGAAAATATATTCAATATGTATGAAGCAATTTGAAATAAAAAAGGAAGGGTCAACTTTCATTTTGCATTAATATGTTCCATAATTGGTTCACTTTCGTCTTCAAAAAACTTTTCCTCTGCTTCTTTCATCATTTCTACACCCACGCAGTCTGGGTAAGATTAAATTGTAAGAACGCATTTCCTTCGATATTTGAATTTCACTCTCTCAAACCGCCATTTCTGTTTTCAGGGAATCGAATTTCCCAAAATAAAAAATGGTTTTTACATAATAATTTTGCAATGCATATCCTCTAATAGATTTTTAAATTTTTTTTTAAATAAATGGATTGGAAGCCTGGCACGTTATAATTAATTCAACGTAAATATTTAATTTCAGCGATCACAAATTTTCTTTCTTGGGACATTTGACACAAATATAGAGAAATTTCCGAAAGAAAAATTGAGCATGATTCGTAAAAATGTTATAAAAATACTTATCTATCAATAAAATACTAAAACCGTGCTATTTTGTTTTCATCTAGTGCAATTAATGGGTCTAGGAAATTAACTGTAATCTCTACAGGGACAATTTTTGAAAAAATGGCTTAAACATTTGTTTATTATGATTTATTCATCTTACATTCAAGTGAATTTTTTAAAAAACGCACAAAAACCATAATATCTCTCATTTGTAGCCACTGAGCGTTAATAGTAATTTATAATTGAAATTGTTTCATACAATGTGAATATAACGATTATTCTAATTTCTCACAAATGTAACGAGTTCCGTTTTATACAATCATTGTCGTGACGTTTTCGAGGAGTTTTACAATTCCTTTTTTTAAGGATAAGGATCAATGCCATCCAATTTGTTGCTATTTTAACATTTATAACTGACATCCTAAGTACCATTATCAGTGCAGTCAAACTATAAGATTTGTATTTTTCTTGCTGAAAGATTTGTTTAATTTACTATTAAAGTTTTGTTTTTTAATTATTGATATTAATTATATTTGTTACAAACTAAATATCTACATATGTGGCGCAGTCTGGAATAGGTTAAAGGTTCTTATTCGGATTTTTTGCATGTTTCTTGAATAAATTAGGGTATTCAAATACTGCTTCCGAATCAAACTTTTGTTTGAAAAATATATTATAATATTATAGTTTTCATTATCTAATTAAAAAAAAATCATTTATGAGTATTATAAACATTTCTTTCTCTTACCCAAGGGGAATGAACACACCAACAAGATCCTTATCCCAGTTCCCAGGGAAGGCAACCTCACATGTTTAATCAAGTTATGTTTTAATCATTGTTAGTTTCATTGCATTATGATCATTTTTCTCAATACTTATAACTTTATAAATAATTCATTTTAAACGTCATGAGTAGGTAGCTTTATTTTGAGGTATGTAGAAATTATACTTAACATATATAACTATTTTACTATAACCTGCCATATTTTTAGTTTACAGTATGGCGCTTCCCTTCTCTTTTAACAAGCAAGTTTTGGGTGCGGTAACGATTTCAATTTGGTGAATTAGTTTTTGATACCTCGAATAACTTTCATTTTGGGAATCATCTACATAGATCACAAGTTTTTGTTTTTGATAAATATACTTAAATAGCAGAAGACGCGTCTTCAAAATGTATTTTACTGTTCTGACATTTCAACCAATTTTTTTCAAATCATTTATTGTTCTCTGTGACAGCTTGGAACATCATTTTTATTGTTCTTTTAAGTATGTCTGAAAAGAACGATTTCCTTCTTTTAATGATTTGGAAGAGAAGGTAAAATGTAAGTTTTACAGTAGAACATTAATAAAGATATAGCTTTTAAAAAAGGTTTAATATGAATTTATCCTCCTTTGCAGATTTTTTTTAAATAAGTCTTTTTTGCATAAATCTTAGTAGTACAGTTACTGTATGTTGTATTAATTCCTGTAACTTACAATTTAATATAAATTATAAAAAAATTATTCATTATATTCTGTTATATTATATGAGTTTAATAATAATTATTATAATATAATATAATAGTACATTTTGCTATTATAATTATTAGTTGCAAATAATTTTCATTTTTACACTTATAAATATAAAAATTATTTATGGTTATAATTAAAAATTTTAATCATGACTGTTTTTTATGATCACAATATATTATATAGTCTAATTGTTAATAATTTTATATTATAATTGTAATTAATGGTAAATAAATACTTATAAATTTTTATTTTAAAATATTACAATCAATATTTACAAATTACAATATTAAAATAAAGTTACTATGATCTTTACATTATCATTTAATAACGTTTTAATTTGCCATTTTCATCGTTACAATCTATATGGCTTTATTTTAATGCCTCTTTTTTGACGTCCTTGCTTATGTTTCATTACTTTGGTAATTTTATTAGCTTGGAGAAAAAGAATCCAGGTAGAATTTTACATATCGGGTAAAATAACTTGAGTTATTATCTAACTTATACGTGCTTTATGCTACATTGAAGAAAAACATATAAAGCTTTTTAAAAAATTTTGTTAGTATTGAAATGTTCACATAAACCTGTTTTAAACAATTTCTGAACAAGATCTCAAAATAGTCAAATAATTCTTTGAAATAATGGAGAAAATTGAGAAAAGTATTTTAAGCTACTTTTAGAAACCTTCAATAAATTTTAAGTATACAGAAATCTTATTTTAAAAAACATTTTTTTGAATATTAGCCACGTAATTAGCAATTGCTTTTTATTATGTATAAATTGGTCGCCAAACGACTTTAAGAATGATGTGTAAAATGCACGTGACTTATTTATTTTCATTTTACTGCAGCTATGATTCTCAATACATATTCAATTTAATAATTGATCATTTCCCTTAATTTTATATATGAAAAGAATCTTATTGCCCATTTCAGTATGTTATTGTTGGCTTTAATTCAAATATTTAATTGAATGTGATTTAATATATAGTTAAAAAAAGTTATCACCTTTGATAACTGAACGTGTTCTTTGCAAAACTTTGCATAGAACAGTTTTTAAAACAAATCAAAAAGTTTTTGAGTTAAAATTTAAAAAATAAATAAATAAAAATGAAGTTTTTAAAAAAGTAAATTTCTCACAGTCTTAATGTCTCTACATATTTTTAATTTTAAAATATACAATTTTTAAAGGTTATTTTAAATGGGTTCAAAAATTTTGATTAAATATTTTAAATTTTGAATTCCTTATAAATATTAAATCAACAAAATATAATATAAATAATTTTTGCTGCTTCCAAATATGAAATCTCTGAAAGATTGGCTGATGTTAAGATATAGTTTTATGTTTTGTATTGACGAAGAAGTTATTAAATTGAAAGGTAGTTGATTATGAATAGTTTTAAAGCATTAATTGTTTTGGAAATCTTTTATATATCTTTTGATTTTTATTTCTTATAGTTTAATATATTTATTTAGATCGGCTGGGTTTGGTTTTATTAACGTCGCACTAGAAGCAACACTAAGGCAATTGGTGATAGACCTCGTAAATTTGAATATTTATTTAGAATGTTGATATTTAAAATTGAAAATGCTATTTATACTAATACTCCGTTATATGATTTAACTATTTATGTGGAAGCATTTTTTGCCCTGTATCAGTAAGAATTTATTACATTCATAATCCAGCTTTTTTTACTTATTGGGTGTTCATTTTAAATCTGACTGAAGGAAAAATTTACAAACGTGCAATAAGGTAATAGAAAATGTAATAAATATCCAATAGAATTTTTTTAAAAAAATTTGGGGATTTCAATTAGTTTATTAATGCCCAAACAAATTACTGAGGGAAGAGTTTTCTCTCTCCATTGTCTAGAATTTTTTACCTATGAAAGTATAAAAACATAAAGGATTGAGAATACCAATATTTTTCGTCAAAAAAATTCATATTCCATTTAAGAAAGAATTCAGAACACTGACCTGATGACTGTTATAGCCTACATCCATGTAAAGATTATTTTTATTATACACTTACCTTCGTAAATAATTGTATATCAAAAATTAATACATTCAATATCTAAAAAAAATTCAAACTATTTACGATAATACTTTTGGAAAGTCTTAAATCAACCCTGATAATACCTTCAAGAAAAAAATTCTCATAGTAACAGAGGGAAAAAAATTGTTTTCAACATATTACAAAAAGAAGGTTTAAAAGGATGCATCGTTATCATTTTGATAAAAAATATTGTTTTAATATAATGCTTGTTTAATTGAAACAGTTACAGTTGAGAATACTTTTTGGGTTAGTAATTTATCCGAAATATTCTTTTTTGCGTTGTTTATTTCCAAATCGAGGCATTAAAAAGAAATCTGCAAAAGCAAAACTAATTGATATTTATTTTGATTCCAGATGCAACATCAGAGGGATTTTGTTGCAATTAATTAGTTGTTATTCAAGCCACACTTTATAATACTGTGATTTGAAATGCAAATAAATTACAAAAAAATTCCGTAACAATAGAAATTTTAATACAAAATGATGACGAAGTTTGTGTGTCAGACATATTTCTCTTCAACTAGAGGACATCTTCTAGTTAATGAGCAAAACTTATGTACATAAGATTAGAAATATTGAAGTTACGTTATTAACACATTTATAAACAGTTTTAAAATATGGATTGAATTAACAGTGTCCTTTTTTATATTTTTGGTTAAAGTGACTTTTTTTTTCGAAATATTTATAGAGTGATATCCTTGTTGGTATAACAACTAAAAAACATTTTCTTCAGTTAAAATGCCAGACACTGAAACTTAAAACCGAACTCGGGAAACTTAAAAAAATGTTCCAACATTTTTCTTTTTTTTTTTTTTTCTTTTTTTTTCCCTTTTTTTTTTTCTGTTTCGTTTCGTGCTTCCTTTTTCTAGTGCAGTTTCTTGCATATTCAGAAAAAAATGCCTAACAAATTGGTCGAATAAATGAAAAATACCCTTTTTATGTCATCGTATAGTTTTACGTGGTGAAGAGTAGTAATTGGAATATAGTCAAAATATTCCTTCATTGAATTACTTTTTAGAACTGATATGTATCCTGATAGAACAGTTTAATTATATTTTCATACATTTAAACAGAATATAGTGACTGCTGAAGCTGTCGTTTATTTATTAAGGGAAATAATCAATACGGTTACTACCGTCATTATATAGAATGGATAAATATTTTTCTGCTATAAACCGTACTGTCCATTAATGTGTTAAGAATAATTTATTAACCCTTATAAACTGCAGATAATTTAATAAAAGGATTAATGGCAAGAATAAGAGGTTTTAGGAAGATCTTTAGGAGTAACAAAGATATACAGAAAATTTAGAATAGCGCTAATATTGAAGACGGATTTGATCCTGACAGGAAAACACTTTAACTCTTATTTCAGATAAGTTAAACTATTAGATACTTTTTGGGTTCAGATACCTGTCCACAAACATAACAATGAAGATACTGAATTATGAATATTCAAAGAATGTGCCAAAATTCATTTCTGATTATAAAGAAAAATAAAGCCAATTTGATTTCCTTCATCGTCATCGTTGATTTTCATTGTCCAACCTTTTTAAATATTAGCTGAGTCTTATTCACTAGTGATGAATCTGTTAAATGAAAGAAGTGAAATCTGAAAGTTACAAAATAGGTTTAGTTTATCTACTTTATAAAGAGACAGATGACATGCAAATAAAGTGTGAATTCCACAGAATTTCTGTTTATTTTTTGTGAATGGAAGTCAAATTCCTCAGTTTTGCTTTCCTTACAAAGCACAAAAGATATACAAAAGGCTATATGATCTTGTAATTTCGAAACTCAAAAGTTCCCAATTAATTTCGACGCCAATCTCAGTTTTTTTCTTTCTTGAAATCTAGAAAGAACATTGAAATCAACTTATGTTTCATTTTACTCTCCTTTTCATTTTTCTTGAAAAGTTACAAAACCTGGAAACTCCAATGTACGATGAAAACTAAATTCTTCCTAGCAGATTTCACCTGAATGTCAAATATACTACAAAAACATGTTTTTCATGTTTTTATTCAGATCGCAGAGCCCCTTTTTCAATATTTATCTTTCTTTTCGAAAACCACAAACAAAGAAATCGTTATAGGTATGTATTATTCTAATACCATATGCTTAAATCCCTCTCTTAAATCCCAAATGAGAATAACAGAACAAATATTTGAAAAAGCGTAAAGGACATAGGACATCCATCATTTTTAGACATTTGCTTTTCGATTCTTTATAATAAAACCTCTATTCTCTTATTTTATTGATTGTTCATAATATGACAAGATATAAATTACTTCCATATACATAGAAAAACAGAATCACATTTTTATTATTTCCCTTTTCGAGCGCACCTAGCAAATGTCAAAGGACATATTGGTTTCGTTTTGCTGTTTTCTTTTTAAAAATAACAATGGTAAATAATATGTCCAGTCCCTTAATTCTTTAATGAAAATTTAAAAATAATTTAAATAAATTTCTTATCATTTTTAAGACGTAGCTTAGAGGTAAAATGTCGATAGAAGGCAGTGTTAGACACATATTTTCCCACAAGACTTATCGTAGGAAATAATGGACTGTTTTACGTTACAAGAAACTGGGCATTATATACTTTTCTTGGAGTGATGTGGAAGTAAAGAGAGTGATATACTTCTTCAGTTTTCTTTCTCGTTACATCCAATAGCTCTCAAATTGCTCTAAAACTTTCTAATTCTAATCCAGTGAATTAAAATTTAAAAACTAGTAAATAGATAAAAATAGATTTTTTTTCAATTATTAACTCTAAAACCTTAGAGAAAAGCTGATTAGAGATATCAAAAATGTTTTTATAAATTTGAAATCACCAAGGAAATAAAAATAAAGAAACAAAGAATGGATATAAAGTAAATTAATTTGCTGTTTCCCTCTTATAGTAATGAAATGCATGGTTGAACAATAATTCATTGAATCCATATCACCTGACTCAAAAATTATTACATTATAATTAAAGTTAGTAAAAAGACTCAAAAGTAGAAAAAAAATGAGCAATTCCAAGAAAACAACACATAAATAAATCTTTAAGAATATGTAATAGAATAAAATATTTAAAGATAAAAACACTTGAATTAATTTACTTAAATTACATATTAACACACACATAAGTACAAAACTATTAAAAAACATAGAAAGGAATTAAAATAAGGATCCTACCAAAAAAAATTCCACGGAATTTTCCAGAATTTTTATTATAATTGACTGACTTTACTACTTTCATTTGAAGTGACATATTTATTAAAATTTTGTATAATTATACAAATAACAGATACTGTAAAATTGTAATAGTTTTAAAAAGTATTTATATAAATTAACTTAAAATTTTATTGTATTTCTCCTAATTAACATCTATTTAGTAACTTTATACATATACAAAATTGTTTCAATATTTTGAACACCTTGTATCGAAAATACCTATACATACACATTTTTCAGTAAGCATGTAATAATAGTTGAAAAGTAGATTTTGTAAATTGAATAAAATGTTTATAAAAACCAAATAAAAGGTTTCGTATAAAATACTTATATTTCTGTAGTAAATAATATGGGATAGATTGATTATTAATGCTTTAATTGGATGCAACTGAAAGCTATTGGCGACTGCCTACTAAGTCTAAATCTTTGAGGTAACTTCCATACATCCCAAGGTAAGAACTTTGATAATCGATGTGCGCTTTTAATTTGCATCAGCCTCGCTATATCTGGGGTCTTCCGCCGCAAAATTTCAAAAAAAAAAAAAAAAAAAGAAAAGAAAAGGAAAGAAAAGAAAATTAAGCAAAAAGCTCCAGCAAAATTTTACTTTTGCACATTTAAAACAATAAGAATGCGGTATAAACATTAGTCATTTGAGTTTCAAAAAGAAATGACCGGAAAAGAATGATTTATATGATTTTATACAAAGTAATATTAATCTTTATAAACATCTGATTTAAGATGGGTTGAAAAATTAACAAAATCTTCTCATATCAATTAAATTGTCGCTTCAAAACTTTCAACTAGTTTTATGCTATTTTTTCTGATATTTATTCATTTTCAAAAGTAAAAAAAAAGAAAGAAAACATGCATATATCACAATTATATTTTAAACAATAAATATAAAAGTACAATAAATATGTAAAATTCGTAAGCATTTAATTACGAATTAAAGAAATTAGTTTGCAGAAATTAAAATTATACAAAACTGATAAAAAAATTATTAATGCACTTGAGCTGCAAATTAATCTTTCATTGTCGAATAATATTTGAGCACTATCGCATGAAATTCATCAACTATATTGAATTCCAATAAATATAATTTATTTGTATATTTATGCTAATGCATGATTCGTAAAATATTTTTCCTGCACATTTTTTTTAGCCACCACTTTCGAGAGAAAAAAACTTTATCTAGCCATTAATATTGTTTTAAATATACCAATTAAAAAGAACCGCTTTAATTACGGTGTTTAATCATCACCATCAAAAGAAAAGTATTAAAGAAAGCAATCGTTCGACTTGAAGGGAAGCGAAAGATAAGGGATTGTTCTGTAATGCAGTGAGATATTACGTTGAAGCAAGACGAAAAACTGGTTGAGATAAAGATAAATGAACTTCATAAAACTTATCGCGTGATATATTACGGATGAAAGGGCTTAAGAGGGAGAAATATTTTTTCCTTCTTTTATAATTTAATGAAAGACCTAGAAAAATTGATCAGAGATAAGGAAAAATAGTTTTGCGTCAAAGTGCGACGTAGTTGGGGTAGAAAAAAAATCAATTCGACTAAAATAATATTGAGATCAATAGAGATGAAAGTTCATGTTCGTGTATCATTACATTTCCTAAAATCCACCCTTCGATTTGTTATTTTTAGAATAATCAACATTTTAAAGTATAAAAGATTCATAACAGTTCTTAGACACAAATGGCACTTTCTAGATTAAAATAAATAGCATATTTTGATAATCAACTCATAATTTATGATTGACATAAATTATTTAAAATTATTAGGGAATTCAAAACATGGAATATGAAAATTAAAAAGTACTTTTAAATTGAATAGGAATCTCCAAGACTGGTGTTCAATTAAAATTTGAGTAAAAACAAAATTATACATAATAATAAATTTCAAATCTATAGTAAAGTTAATTTAAAGAAATTTAAAATGTAAAATCAATTATGTTAACAATAATGTTATTGCCAAATTAACGAATAAAATTAATGTAATTAAATAGTAGGATTTCTTTAAATTTCTGTAGAATGTTAAACAAATTACAAGAAAACTTATAATCATATAAGTGAGTGTTAAAATACCAAATTAAACAAAGTAAGTCTAGCATAACCATATTTAATAATATATAATCGTAAATTATATCTAACAATAAAACCTGTAATTTCAAATTTCAGTAAACTTCAATAGAATTAATACATAAAAGCACATCAAAATCTACTAGGCATAAAGAAAGGTAAAGTAAATTAAAAAAAGAAAAGTCAAGAATTGAGATAAAGGAATTCGAAATGCATTCTCAGATTTCGACTGATAAGTGCGTGTGTGTGCAAATTATTTTATAACAAAATGTTCAAAATACAATTACAAAACTCATTCAACGAATAATTCATCCTCAGATATGAAAAAAAGTGTAAACAAAGAAATCAAAACTTATTTTAGTCATATTAAATGAATACACTAAAAGTAAGATATACATAGTTATACATAATATAAAACACATATACTTAAATATGACATTTGCGAATGCGCGAAAATTATTTACCGCAAAAATACATTTGATTGATTTAATAAAAATAATATTATAATTCCTCAACTTTATATATCCTTCTAATTTAATATTAATGAATAAAACGTAGACTAAGAAAAATAATTATAGAATATATATTCTAAAAGTTCCTCATCGTGATAAATAAACATACGTTTATATATGTATCCCTATGGAATACTTTTAAATTATTTTGTAATTTTTATCATTGTAAATCATCTGGAATGAAACTAATATAACATTTGAATAATTTATTGTCAGTAATTTAAAGTTACAAAAACTTACTCGAAGCAGAACTTATAATAATCAGAATTGAAAATTACATTAATAAGGTTTTTATTCCATCAAAAATCCTAAATGTGCTTCATGCGTGACTGTGCCTGGTTTAGAAAACTTTCATAAAATGTCATAGTAGAGAAATGCATTTTTTTTAAATAAATATTTTTGAAATATTTCAAGTCCTTGTGCAATAATGTAATTCAAAAAACATTTAATGTAATGAGGCATTTCGAAACTGTAAGTATATAACAAATAAATCTAATTTTCTATTTTTAAAATACAATGAAAAAACGAACTTATGTGGTAACACTTTTGTTTTATTCATACTCTTTTCCAATAAGTTCTAACGTTCATTTTTAATTCAAATGAATGGTATGACTTCTACATAAAACGAGTTTTTATAGAAATAAACTAATTTTGATATTAAATGGAATTCTTTCAATTTTAGTCTCTGTAAGTAATGTTTCTCAGCCAGTTGGGCCATGAAATGTTTATTAAATAAGTAGGAAGTTTTTCTAGTCACGAAGACATAAATTTTCTCTGGAAGTTTTGGGTATTTATTCTGAAAAAATTCAGAGCATTTCTTTTATAATAATATTACATAAAAAATGCTGAACATCAATGCTGTGAGTAGAATATTTTTGAAATATAAGTTAACAAATTAGAAATTAAATTTTTTTGACTCCTATCCAGGGAAATTATAACTTAATTCAATTTAAGCCGAATCATCTGAACAGAATAAAATTTTACCAAATGAAATGCATCTTAAATTGAATTATCCGCGATCATATAATTTTATAAAAAAAACGGAATTGAAAATGGAGTTCTTTACGGAGCTTCAAAAATGTTATTATGAATGTGTGCTTGTCATAAATATACTGAATAAAATTTCGCTATCAAACATCCATTCTAAAAGAGAATAAAATATGCCGCACTTTCAGTGAAATTGAATAAAGCTTCAAGAATTATTTTCTTGAAATAGTGAAAAAAAAATTAAAATAGGAATGGAAAAAATCAAATTATTTAAGAATCTATTGAAAAAATAGTTATCATTTCAAAAGTTTTTTATTAGTTATTTAAAGGTAAAAAATTATTTTTTTAAGTAATTAGCATTAAATGTAAGTATTTTACATTCATAATATATGCATATTTAAAATTGCTATCTCATTATCCATATGCAGCAAAAAAAATATAGGCTTTGTTTAAAGCTTTTTAGTACAAAACAGTAAAATGCCCCAACCAATTGACAATAAAAATTAAGATTTACCTGAAATCAATTCTCTCAAAGAAATGAAGATTTAATGGATTATTTTCCTAATGACAAAAAAAGATTTTAAAAAGGTGCTTAAATATTAGGTGCATAATAAAAGTTAAAATACCTAATATGGTGTCTGACATAATTTCAATATATTTTTTCAAATAAGTTACTTATTAGAAAATATTTTAATACAGTTTATAAAAACAGAGAGAGGTTTATACGTGCTAAAATATATATCTTTAAAAATTATTTTATCTTTTAAGGAAAAAAAATGTATTATAAACCATTATATATATATATATATATATATATGATTGCGCGCACGAGAAAGACAGCGTATGTGTAGAAAATAAATTAATTTTGATAAACAAATTCAATGAAGAAAGAAAACTGTTATGTAAACGTCGTAAGTAGAATAAAAATTAAATCAAAATTCAAGTAAATCAAACAATATGTAGAAAAGGGAGGAAATACTAATAACAGCTTTTTTCTGAAAAAAATGAAAGAAATATATTTAATATTGTAGCTGCTTTTAGACTGTTAAGATGGTTTATTCCTGAATTATTGACCAAACTATTCCCATCGATAAAGTATATTTTTAAAATACACACACATTTTCTTTAAAGAAATATAATACCTGTGTCATTGTGGAACTGTCGAGAGAGCTGGAGGTTGTACGACATGAAACGTGACTTCATAGTGGAGGCTATTATATTGAATAAGGTACAGGTTTTCTTATAAAAATTAAATAGAGGAAAAATCAACTCTTTTATAATTTTAGATTAGTATTTAAAAATTATGCTAGTAAAATATATCAAAAATACCTAACATTAAAAGTAAATTTAGAATTTTCTTATTTCTTTTTAAATTTATAACATACAAAGTTAAAATGTAAACAGGCCATCGTATTTCAGAAAGACATTAGAACATAATGTTACAAAATGCATAATAAACATGTACAATTTAAAATTTAAAGCCATTAATCTTAAAATTGCAAAAAGTACAATATATAACACTATAACCAAGACCTATAAAGTATATTTCAAGAGAAAAAAACACTAAGAAATTAAATTGAAAACAAATGGAGAAAAAGTAATTTTGATACGTTTGTTGGCTGAGATTTTGACCAGCGAAAAATACTATATGAATATTATCATATAGATGATGGAACAGTGGAGAATTTAACACAAAATAGATATCTGATTAAAGTGATACAGACTAAAAGTAACTACAATTGGTTGAAAACCGTTACAGACTATAAAAACATATATTTATATAAAATATTAGAATATTCCAGAACACTGTATTGGAAACGTAAAGAATATTCTGGAATTTTTCAGAAATGAAATTGTAACAAAAAACAGAAAAAAAAACCCATTCAAGTTTTTAATGTGAATTTCAGCTTTTTTAGCAGCGAATTTTGAACCTGGGAACACTCAATCTGCAGGCGATTGTTTTACCTCTACGCCAAAGGTGCTTGCGAGCTTCGTGACATTCCTCTTCTCAAAAAGCAGCTTCACACTGTTAAAGAATTTTGCGGTAACCTATCAACCACGCCTTGCCATTAATCTTGAATAGATTTCACAGAAGGCTGATTTTTTTTTCTTGCTTGTATGTACTTCCTCTATTATTAAGTTCATCAGAAATAGTAAAATCATCTGGAAATTGGATTTGTGAATCATAGTAGTACTGCATTGAAGAACTTGTACCACATCTATTGGCCTTCGGAGTCGAAAATGGGTTCAAAGTATCGAAATTTATATATATAACATCGGAGAGTAATTGTAGAACTTAATAAGGATCAAAATATATATTCTTCTTCTTCTTTTGCACATGTATGAAAATACATACGAGGTCTCCAGATTTATAAAAGACTAGATATATACGGTATTTGCATTCATGCCTCTTTCTATCATTTTAATGCCTTTTCGAGGTCTGAAATCTCGTCAACTGTTTTCATTCTTTAGGATTCGATAGTAATCTAGTAATGTAGTCACCTCCGGCTCCTTGTGTGGGAATCAAGACTTGTCTTGACTTCACTCACATGCACCAGATAAAACGGCGTGAACCTGGATGTGTCCTGCTTCGTGGTGTTGTATGTAAAAGTAAGAAAGGGTATTATTTCGTTTCAATCTTTCTGATCGACTTCGACGTACCTAGACAGTATGTCTGTTAATGTCTCATTAAACCATTATGTTACCCCACTAATTTGGGGATGGTATGAAATCGTTATTTGGTTTGGTATCATTACATAGATGATTGGTTTCCTTTGAAACAATTGCCCTAGGTACGTAATACAGATCCATGCTTTAAGATGATATCTACAAAAAGAAACTTCCGTTGCTTCAGTAGTAGACAACACCTTCGCGATATGGCAGAACGGGTTAAGAAATCGGGACAGACATTTATCCATTTATGTCCCCTCAACGACTTTGTAAATCGTCCTAGAAAGTCTATCCTAATGCAATGACATGGAGTGCGATAATAGGAGGGATAGGTTCACCCTGATCACCTGGTTGAAGTGTAACGACTTTTCTTCATTAACTTACTTGACAGCTCGTAGCATACTGACATACAGTGTCATAGATGCTTGGACAATGTAATTGTTTATTCACTAATATCTTCCGTTCTGCCAATTTATAGGTGACCTGCTGTAAGTGTATCATGGAAATATTAGAATATATCTCGGACGAAGACTGATAAACACATATTTTCATCTGGATTAAAGTTCTTTTTACAAAGTACGAGTATTCAATAAAAAAAATCATATTTGGTTCTTATTAGTTGAGATTTTTCTTTTGAATAGATAAGATTTTCGAATTCTGACTCATTCCTCTCTTCTGCCACCAGGTCCGAAAAAGAGTCAACTGAGTTAACTTTTTTACAGGATTTAATGTTGTTTTTCACAGAGTTCCACGAAAGGCTGTTTGTGTCTTTATGCTTCTTACCACTCTGATACAAAATTGATATATCATATTTTTGAAGGCTCAAATTCCATCTTGCTAATCTTCCCCAAAGGTCTTTAAGTAAGGCGACCAGATTTTAATATTCGAAAAGCGAGACACAATTGAAGAAGAGGAGGGTAATTAAAAATTTGGTACCTGAAGAACACCTCCCTTTGGCACCTAAATAAATTACTTACTAAATCACCTGACTAGCTTATTTGTTGACATCACTTGTTAAACTAGCACTAGCCCGCAGTACGATGTGTATCGTATGAGAGATAGTTACAAAACTCAATATGCGTAAGCGTTACATCGATGACGACCAACAAACTCCTTACACCCTGACTCTTCTCTCTAAAATTCCCCTCTGATTCCAATTTTTATATATGATGTAATTCTTTTACAACAATGTTACAAATGATGCTAGATCACCAGCGGAACATATCGCCAAAAGAATAAGATCTGTAGAAGTGTACAAAGTGATCTTTCTTCATTTTAAAGCTACAAAATGTTTTCGTTGCTGTCATTGCCGGAAAATGTCACTGTTCGTTAAGTACAAACAATGATAGTCGTATTCTAACAACTGATCAAGGCAAACTTTGATAAGCAGTTCCTGATAATCAGTTCTCAACAATTATTTTTATTATTGAAGCTCAACATTATAAAATTTACAAAAATAATATGAAACTCATATCTTGATGAAATAGCTATTTGGAAGCCAAAAACTGTAAATTTCCTTCCCTTTCCCCCACCCCTCCCTAGCTTGTGCATTATTTCTAAAAATCAGGACTTTCTTAAGACCCCGTGTGACGCGGAATAAATTGTTAAGAATCGGGCTGTCCCGATTTCAGCGGGAAGTCTGGTTGCCTTATCTTTAAGGCTTTAACCAGGATTTAGAAGGACAGTTTGTTACAACATCAAATTCCTTCCCAAAATGGTACGGCTGGAATTTGTGCACTGGCAGTTGTGGAAAAATTTCTTTCTGCTATTGAATGTATTCATGAGGCATATGCAGACACTTTCTATTGTACGCCTTATAATTGAACGTCTTATGATTGCACGAGATCTGAGCCGTTTTCCGTAACCAATGGCATGTGTTAATTGGTACAGTTCTTCTTAAACAATCCTATAATAAGGTCGGAAGTAAGTGATTACAATTTGTGAAAGGCAGTGGCTTATCCAGGAACTCAATAAAATATTAAGTTTCCTTTCAGCAACTGTTTAACACACGTCTTCGCGAAGGACGTGTCCTGGGGACGGAGGGGACTCGGAAGAAATTGTCACACTGGCAGGGTTTTTGCCTCCCTAAGCCTAGCCTACGAAAAAAAAAGTCAGAAAACAAATTTGGTCTTAATGTTAAAATTTTGGAAATTTTTTTGATTATTAATTAAAGTGTTATGTATTTTTAAATTTGCATTTTTAATAATATTTTTCTTCCAATTTACAGAAAAATATATACAAAGAAGTTCTTACTTAGAGAAATAATTTTCAGAAGCGCTATTGAAATTATTCCGAAGTTTTCAGGACAAAATACATCAATAAACTTTGAAATTAACAGAAAAATATAAAAGAAAGACTATTTACAAGAAGTAACAAAACTTAAAGTGAAAACCAAATGTAGCAATTTTTGAAGCAAGGAGAAATGAAAAGCCTTCTTTTGTCCATCTCTTACAAACTATGCTCTCTCTCTCAGGAGATTCACTAAAACATTCCTTTCAAACCTTTCAGAAAATTAATCACACTCTCATCATAAATTGGATCGTTGACCATGTGAATATATTCTTCTCATAAACAAAATTTTCTCGCAATTATAAACAGAAGTCAAGGCTTTCCGAAATAAAAATGGAAGTAAACGACATATATCCTAAAGCAACACAAAGAGCAACAGTACCGATGGTAGAACTCTAAAAAGAAAAAAAATTATAAATTTAGTAGCGAAAACTAATAAAAAAAGGAATGTGAGTTAATTGAATGTCAGGATCCTAGAACTATGTTTAGTTCAAAAGTAATAGACACAGGGTGCCGATTAGAGATTTTTAGAAACCGTTCCTCCTTATTAGAATGCGAATATGCATCGTTCGGCCTCTGACCTCATTCACCAGTGATGCATAGTTGATAAGTTCGTCCCGAAAGGGTTAAGTGATTGAGTCTGATAGCAAAAATCTTTGATAAAACAGCAATAATAAGAACAGAGTTCCAAATGGCTTCTGATGTCTTATTCTTTGGCGTTTGAAAATAGCCGACATCTTTTATCTTGTCCATATCAGACCAACCATTATCTTCTGAAACAAGATGGCCCAAAGTTTTGATTTCCCGGGTGGCAGAATAACATTTTTTGTGATTGAGAATGAGTATATCTTCTAAGATGTAATTTAACTTAACTTTTCAAACGTTTGTCAAAGATTTCAGGAAACACCACAATATAATTTAATTAACACTATTTAAGAGGCGTAGTAGATGTCAATCATTTTTCAAATGTTACGTGGATATTACATAGATCTAAAGGCATAACTGTAAGCTCTTGCAGTTCTTCTGGGGTGAGCTGTCTAATCATGGTCAACTGCATCCTCCTCAGTTTGCCACTAACCAGTTCGGATGTATATAGTTGAGAAAAGTTAAGCACATTTTAAACAGTCTAGTGTATCGTTTATACGTGGTAGAGGATACAAATTATTTTTAGTAATATGATGGAGGAGGCAGTAATTTACCTAAAAACGCCAACTTCCATCTTCCTACTTATTCAAGACAACCAAAAATGACCAAGGGTTCTCAGATGGTTGAATAATGCCGTTATCTAACACCTCCTTAATTTATTCTTGTTTTATAGACGCTCAGATGATGAAACTCTACTGGCTCTTTGACTTATGGCTTCATAATAACCAGTATTAATGCGGCGTTTAACCTTAACTTTCTAAGCTTTAGTTTTTTTTAAATAAGTCAAAAATATCTTAAAATTTCTGGAGTATTCTAAGAAGAGTATCGTTTTGCGTCGAAGTGAAATTAGAAGCTAACATTCTTGAGTAATCGACTTTCTGGCTACTCTGTTTTGCTTGGAATGTAGTGTTATATTTGGTGAGAGTAATTGTATTCCCGTATTCCTCATCTAACACAGTTGAACTGCATATGAATATGATCTTGGTAATAATCTAAACGGCAGTTTACCCTTTAGCCACTCATAATTCACCTTATCCATCACATAGTGTTGTTATGGTAGCCGGTATCATAATTTATTTTACTAAGGACAACATTTTTTCCCTTTAACTACTACGTCGATACTTTGATCTTCGCTAGAAATAGCAACAAGAATTTTGGCGACAGAATGAACAGGTACAGTGGAGCTATCTATAGTGTGTAAGGTCCAGGTTCCAGGATTCGGAGTTTCATTTATCAGGTCTTTGAATGTCAATTCAGATCTGCCGTAGTCTGTCAGGTTTAGTGATGCTTCCAGGAAATTCCAGTTAAGGATGATGTTATGACTTCAATTTCGATACACTATCAACTCAAAAGGTTAAATTTGGCCTTCAATTTCAAGACGAAGTACACCATTTCCTAGCGGCGGAATATAATTCTCATCTGTGACTTTAAGAAGGATTTTTTCATTGGAGGAAAACATGGCTTTTTGAAGATGACGTCTGTATGGTTCCAAATGACAAAGGAAGATGCTTCGGAGTCCAGTAGGACATGAACTAGATGGTTGTCGACAATAATTTCGACATGATTTCTGGAAATCTTCGCATCGAGGGGAGGATTTTCTTCTTCGACGGCATTCCCTCTTAGAAAGGTCGCGGTCTCTGATTGGATCGATTGGATAAAGAGCTAGAATGTCAATATGGTGGAGGCGATCTGAAGGGGTGTGTTGAGGATAGGCCTCGAGAAGTGCCCCGTCAGATAATTTTGGTGGCTGTTCAGTTGTAAACAGGTGTGCTTCTCACATTAAATTGGTTCGGCGACATTTCTTGTGTTGGTTTAACAAGTGTCAAATATGAACCGGTGCTACCGGCAATAACGAACGACATGTCTCGGTTGACCACAATAGAAACTTATAGGTTTGTTGTCTGTGGTTCTCCTGAGGTCAATTGCCCTTGACTCAGGCTCAATAATTGGTCTCTTCTCATTCGCAACTGTGGAGAAAAATAGTTGTCGTCTATGGATGAGCTTTATTCCACTTCTCCCCCTTTCTCGGGAGAGTTGATCTCCTCTTGCCGAATTTAATTTTTACTGAATTACAGTGATCCGGTCCATTATTTTCAGTTATAGATAACATTGGTTAGGTAAGCGATTGTATTTCTTTCGTAACTCGTCTCTCTACCATTTCTTCTAGGTACTGGTACCATTTTACAGATTCTTCCGTTGTTGTGAGTTCTTCAGACCATGTAGAGTGTGATAAAAATTCTTCCTGTAATACCCTTATTGAGGTGGTAAACCTTTTAATTCTTTGATATTTGAGGATTCATTTCAGGACTGACTCTCAGCACGCTTTGTTTGTACGATTGCGTGCTTTCACGAGATATTTCTGCCTGATATTTAAGCTCATCCTAAGTTCTCTTCCTTGACAGTCTACTGTCACCAAATGTTTAAGTGAGAGTCAGTTTAAATTGGTCCCAAAATGCCAGAAGCTTTTCATTCGGAGACGAAAAACTACTCTCTTGCTGGTCCGTCCTAGTAAAAGTGCACATTTTCCTGGCATAATCTTTTATCCCATTTAATGCATTTATCTAATCTGTAATACTTCTTAAGCTACTTGTTTGTGTTTTGGCCATGGACTTTGAGTAACAAAGAAGCGTTTGAGACCTCTTGCACATCAGATGTTATAAGCATGGCCTTGATTTCAAGCTCCATGCGAACATCTTTGATGTATTTGTTCTTTTAGGTACAATACATATTCCAAACTGAGGAGGAATATCTTGCAAACGATTACTTTTTCTTAACACAGTTTGCCGTTCCCAGATGTAGTAGTTGTTATAACACTCGCTTCCACCAAAATGTCAGGTAGATATTGGAGCAGTTTTAATTTAACACGCAACAGATATCTGAACGTGATTTATTAACAGGCTATGAGCTGCTACACATGGCTGAGAATTCTCTCAGATTGAAAATACATAGATTTATATATAACATTAGAATATTCCAAAACACTACTCTGGAAACGTAGAGAATATTCAGGATGTTTCAGAAATTATAATAGCAAACAGGGAACAATTAAGCAGAATTTTAACATAAATTTCAACGTTGTAAGCATTGATTTTTGAGCTTGGAAACTCGCTCGGTTGTCGAATGTTTTTCCTCTATGCCAATGTGTCAATAATGGTTTCGAGCTTCAAGGCATTATATATATATATATATATGTGTGTGTTTGTGTGTGTGCGTGCGTGTGTATACATATAAGATTTCTAATTTGAAAACCAGTTTTCAAAATTAAAGCTCGTCAACTTTACAGATGCTTAGAAAATATTTTGTGATACTCATTTTACTTTCCACGTTTGAAATATTTCTTCCGCATGGAACATGAGTGTCACTTTTGTTTTTACATACATATTTTTAGCAAAACTGTAGCAATTGCTTCTGGTGTATTCTTACTATATTTTCCTTTTTCTTCTCTGTTCTCTTTCTCTCTCTCTTTTTACTTACTCAAATGTTTAGTACACATAAAGCAGAAGCATATTCTGCACAAGTATTTCACTATCATACAGAACCTTCATAGAAACTGCTTCGCACTTTGGATTTAGTGCGTTGAATGAATTCAAATTTGAAGAATTATTTACTCGTATACAACGATTTGAAACGTTTCCCTAGTCAGATATTTTTTCTCTCTGTCAAAAATATGCTAAATTTTGGATAAATTATTCAAACAGAGAGGATAGTTTGCTTTTGAGAAAATAAATAATTTTAAGTTTCTCAGAAAGAGGCTTTGAGATTTACAGAATTAATCAAGGATTTGTCTTATTTGTTTAATATTATTCACATAAAATCTTGTTGACACTGAAATTGAAGAAAACGCTTTTTTTTAAATTTTAATTTCAGTTGGGTAAGAAATCATTAATTTCAATTGTTTGCCATATTTATTGATAATTGATTGTAATGGGTACTCTATGATTAAATAAATAGTTATACCAAAGTATTAAATGGTATGGGTATTTTAAATTTGAAACCAAATTCTCTAATGAGAACCATTGGTATTTTTTTCTCTACAATTTTATTATGTACCTCATTCGTTTGAAGCGAATTCAAATCTTTATTTGGAAAAGTATTTTATGATTGACGTTTACAACCCTCAAAAGAGAGCTATAAACTCACCAACAGAGTGATGATCATACCAGAGTAGTGTCTGTGGCGATAGCAATGTTTTGTCACTTTTTTGCATGTAATGAAAAGTTGGGATTCTCGGTAAATACAGACACATTCGATCATATCGAGGGAATGACGAAAGAACAATTTTGAGAAGATTTGGCGCTTTATTGAATTAGAGATTAGGAGAAAAGAAGACGTTGCGTTCACTTAATATATGAGATAGTTAAGAAGATTTTGAATATTTATTAGTGAATTGTTGAAGATATAAGATGTCTCATACACTAAAATTTGAATTGTATATAATGTATGCTCATAAGTAGTATTTGATGATAATTTATTTGATATATAATCAATTTAATTATACATGATACAGTAAAAAAAGAACCGAATTAATTAAGAAAGATGAAAACACACAAGGTATTTTATTTACAAAAGTATAAATTGTATGTGCACTATATAAGCTTATTTGTATTTGATTTTGATTATATTGATTTATTTTATGTATAAATGATGTAACTATAAGTAATGTAGTAAAAAGGAAATGAATAGATTAAGTATAATGTAGTTTCATTTACCGAAATATAAATTATATATGAACCATATATACAAGTAAGTAATATTTGATATTAATATATTTGATATGTATTCTAAATAATAATAAGTAGATTAGTTAAAAAAAATGGAAAAAATGAAATGTATAATGAAATTTCAACGTGCTTCACTTATGAAAGCGTGTAATTAATTTCAGACATCTTTAAGGTATGAGATGCAAATCTTTATGAAACAGAAAGATATTTACTTTGATTTAAATAAAAGGTAGACGTCTTATACATCTTGTTCATAATTGTAATTTAGATAATATGGTCAAAGATAAATAATCCGAAACTCAATTTGATTCACTCAAATAATATAAAGATATTGCCCATAGAATAGAATTTGAGGCTAAAAGATAACATGGAGTTTTAGAGAGATACTACAATAAAATATGAAAATTTCCCCCGATATTAAGCAGAATTTAAATATTGTTACAGAATCTATAAAATTCAACTCTGTGGGAAAGTTTAACTATTCTTTATCAACCAAAAAAGGCTCTTTGGGGATTCACAACACATAAGATTATATGACAACGGTCTTTCACAGGTCAAGGGATAACATTTAGTCATTGAGTCACCTTTGTAGTCATTGAGACAGAACCGAAAAATGTCCTCGATTTTTAAAAGAGAAATAGAAATGTTATTAGAGAAAGAAACGAAAATAATTTACCACCTCGTGAGCATCTATTCCGGTCTATTTCTGAAGATTTCACAGCTAAATAAAATGAGAGTACTAGCCGGCTTAATGTGCAGAAAGATTATATAGGACAAGAATCTAATTTTAATTCAACTGCTTTGGAAAATATTCCAATCTTAGATGGGATTCTGAAAATAAAATGTTGATGTAAAAGAAAAATATTTTTTTGATCTAAGAGTCACAATAGATAATAGAAGATAATTTGAACTCAGATAAAATAGGCAAATTCATAGATAATCGTCAGACTATGTGTGAAAAGAAAGATCTTGATGTGTAACTGTTCTTTGAATAAGAGAAGAAAAAAAAATATTTTCAGGGATCTTTGATTCTAAGACGAATCTTCAATATTCGTAAAGTAACGTTTAGATAATGAATAACAGGATGCATTTAAGAATAAATTTGAGAAAGAAAAAGAAGAAAATGAGAAGTTAGCTAAAGTTGTAAGTGAAAGTTGTAAGCAGAAATAACTTTATTGCAGAAAATATGAACAGAGAATTCAATTTTTGGAGAGCTTATTATTGTTATAAATCCTTAGGTTGGAAGATGTTGCGAGCAAACCTCGAGAGAGTTATTAACATGTCAATAAATCAATGATCACACTAAAGTTATGGACGTAGCAATAGTACAATTTTGTATAATTTTTCATTTAAGGTATATCTAGGACTGTAGAAGTACTCGGGGAATACAGACATATTCCGTCCTATCATGAGGACTACATAAAAATACATAAATAATGCATTAATTAACTGTAACTTGTGTAGTGTTAACCTCAGAAAATACTGGTACAGTGAACCTCAGAAAATACTGGTAGTGTCTACTTTTGCAGTGAATTATACTCATCATAAAAAAAAATATCGTAAGATATACTCGACAATGATATTTCGGTTACATTTTTTAAAAAGCAAGCAAGCCAGCATCATATTTTTATCTTATTCAGTTGCTATTTTTAGTACTTCAAAATTATTTTCTTAAAATAGTAGAATGTTCAAGTATTTGTTTTTTTATAATGTTGTAAACATCTTTTTGGTGTTAATATTTATATATAAGAAATAAATTTGATTTTTGAAACGTTTCTTCCCTTACATAATTTCTAGCAAATTTGTATTCGCATGCTTGAATACTTTACTTTTGATTCGAACTTTTCTTTCTTATTCAGTTTATGACTTAAAACCCAGCGTTTATTCTAAGCCAAATTTCAACTTTTCTCGTAAAGTTAAGAAATCTCTAGTGAAATTCTTCTTTAAATGGCATTTTTAGAACTTTTATCTCTTTTTTTTGGAGAAAAATATTTTGACTCTTGTTTTTCTTTTACAGATCATGGTCTACTTCTTGCATACAGAACATTCGAGATTTAATGGCATGCAAATGAGGACATCCCTGATTTTCTAAAAGTTTATTTTAAATTCTATTCCTTTCATAGCATTCTTTTAAGGTTCATTGAATTGTGGATTGGTTAAAGAATGATAGAAAATAGAATGGAAGAGGAGCTGAAATAACCTTTTATAGATTTAGGGATTCTCAGAAATTTTATGGCAGCCTACCCGAACTGAAATATGTGTTTGGTGGGGGAGGTCCCTCGATGGCTTTTACACGGACTTTTATTTATTTTTTGTTTTTGGTGAAAAAAGCACTAAAATTATTGTGAAGGAAAAAAACTCATCCATTTTATGAAAATACAGATTTTTCAAGAGCTTTTCTAGAGAGTTGGAAAAAATGATGGTTATTAATATAGTCATTCTGCGAAAAATAGACCATGATAGCTTAACGGTCATGGTCGCGATCCTGTAGACAGTGTCATTTCTTTTGAAACAAAGGTTCGACTCTTGATGCGATTAAAAACCAGTCATGTAATGAGGCTGATGCAGTTAAATCTGTTGAGGATCTAAGTAATCCAAATGGCACAGTGCGGAAATTTTATGATGGGAGTACGAATTAAGGTGTAATCCTCGTCACTTGAGAGAGGTTCCAAATTACGAAGTACGTTGGCAATAGCCTTTGAGATACTTTTAATTGAGATCTAATAGACAATCAACCGTAAATAAAATGATGTATTTTTTTAAACAAAGTATTTTTAAAAAAGGCTTTGAATGTAATAAAATGAAAAATATTTTTACTATTTATGTTTATAATTCAATTTCTTCCAGTATTTTTTTCTATGGAAAGTTATTACAATAAGTGCAGTTTAATCCGGTACATTCGGGTACAGTTGTGGCGAATTAGCAATTTTACCTGATTATCGAGCGACAATATAGTTGTAGCCGGACTAGGTAAAAAGCTTGATTATTAAAACATATATTTATTACGTTTACGCATATTCCAGACCTATGCAGACGTAACCAGTAATATATTTTAAAGTTATTTGATTGGAAAGGAGTTCAAATTTTAAATAAAAAAAAACAAATAATCCCAGCTCTTGGTTAAAGGAAGGTTCAAAAATAATCCCAATTTACTAGGACAATACTTGAAATTGCTTCTCACATTATGCCAAAGTAGTGTTTTAGAGTCTCATAAAATTAGCAATAATAAGCCTTGTAGTACATTCGAAGCATTTAGATAAAAGCGTGATAAATTCTACACAGAAAACAAATGTGATTGCTTGATTATTTAGTATTCTACATTGAAAAAATTCATCAAAAAACTGGCTTATCGAAATCAGTTCATGATAGTTTTAGTTCAAATTGTATTGTTCTTGAATTCTAAATTTAATGACACTGATTGATATGAGAAGAAAAATGACTGAAATAAAACGAAAAAGATATTTTAAGTTTTATATCTTAAACAAAGAATTGGTTAGAATCAGAAAAAATTAGTTGCGACATCACTTATTAATGTTGCACAATCAAAATGACCAACTTTTATTCGTGAAGATAAAATCGGTAACATCAAAAAATAGATGCGATGTCGGAATTTTTTTTAATACTATATGTTGAAAACATTGATTGTGGAGCAGCTCTAATAAATGCTTTTGAAAAAAAATAATCCAAGGGATTTATTTTACTCACATTTAAATAGAAATACTATTGCATAAAACATTTTTTTAGTAAATTTAAAGAAATTAATCTTCTTCGGACATCTAAATAAATGAACAACATTTTATTTAGAAATCTTAAACATAGTTAAAAAAATCGACTCATTAATACTTTATTTCCGCTCTCAGAATGAATAGCAATTCCACATTTTTCTCCAGTTATTTCTTTTAAAAATAATCTGACATCAATTCAAAGAAAGAAAAATTCATTTATCGAGCCGCATACTTTCACATTTTTTCCTCTAATGATTTTAATTTTTCCTGACGTTTGTTTCGTATTTTTATTTATTTAGTAAGTCAAAAGTGATCAAATATTTTTTTTTTTTTTTTACATTTGCAATTGAGCTTTAAAAAAGCAGAATAAGTTTGCTCTCTATTAGAGCTCACAGTCAATGATCGTTTGACATTTGAAATAAATCGAAAGAAAAATCTTTCTCTGTTAAATTTGTTTAATTTTTTTAAGTTCTACTCTCTCCCCCTCCTAAACAACAGCATATTTCCTTATTTATTCCTCTCAATATAGAATGTCAGAACAGTAATGAAGTGAAGATAGTTTTTCAACATTATTTAGAATACCTGAATATATATATCTATATATACATATATATACATACATACATATATATATATATATATATATATATATATATATTTATATATATATATATATATATATATATATATTCGTTCACAAATTCTAAGTTAATTAAAGAAAAAATTAATGTTTTTTTTAATTTTACAGATATTGGATGACTACAAATATTTGTAATTTCATTTAATCAAACGACATTCAGAAATGTTTGTGTTAGCATTTTTTTTTAGTTTTTTTTATACCCTTTTTATTACTGTACTTTTATGGCAAACATTATGAAATTTAACTAGAGGATATTATCATATTTAATTTCTTTAAAATATAGTGAAAACTTTATTTTTCAGATGAAATGAATTTTAAACATCGTTTCATACTTTTTTTTGTTCATTTGCTAAATATAAATAAATCAAATTTTACAGTATAATAATGCGTTTTTAAATTGAAATAGATTAATGAAAGTTCAGACATATGACACAGACATACATAAAGTACTACTCAGCTTTCACACTACTGTAAAATATCGGACAATTTTATGTTTCTTATTGGTTTTTAGATTACATTCAGAGCTCCTTTTATCAAGTCGAAAAATGGATTAGGGTTCTAGGAATTAAAAATGCATATATAGCGTCCATCAGATCTTCCCATTTTATTAGTTGTTAAACTTGACAAGTTGCCATAGCAACATAGATTGTAAATCTTCTAGGGGCATAAACTGCCACACCATAATTCTAGGTTGAATGCTAACTGCTTGCAAGCGGAATTCTTTTCTCTTCACACATAGGGAAGGTAATAGATGTAGAATTTGTATTCTAACTTTTGTCATATGTAAATAGTGTAATATAGATTCTTGAGAGATAGTTAGCTGTCTCATCAATACTTTTACCTAATATGCTATTTTCTTAGTAGAGGTAAAACATTGGTAACAAAAATTTATCTTATCTATAAGTTGTTAAATATTTAAAAACTTTTCATACAGTAACATATATATATATATATATATATATATGTATATAATTTAAGTATTTATATATTGAGCTATTTTTATATACTTATTGTATTTGTATTATATAATTGAATAGAATAATAATCAATATAATAATTTATATAACATGCATATTTAACATATATTATAAACAAATATATCACGTTTATAAGATTAAATATATACTAAATAGCCAAAAATTAGGAACACTCTGCCACTAATTAAAAAATTATGTTGAATATCCTCTGACTTTGAAGAAAGCAAATATTCTTCTAGGCATGAGCTCTTCAAGGGGTTGAAATCGTCGAAAAGGATTGCTAGCCAATGCTAGAGGAAAGGGAGTTCTAAATTGTATAAAATTATAACTTGGTATATTTTGGAGATTTTATCCAACTTTTCTATCACGTGCAGCACTGAGGTGTGATGAAAAGACTAATGGGATAATTAAAGTCATTAAAACTCTGATTCATGTTCCTCAAGCAAATAGTATATAATTATAGGTTAATGGCAGAGTGTATTATCCGGCTGAAAATAGGTGCCTATGTTATGGTCATAATTTAGGTGTACGTAGCCACGATGAAATGGTAGGCGCCGGAGTTAACGTTTGTTTCCAATGGAACTATGCGTCCAAGAGTGTGTCAGGAAAATATTTCCCAGTCAATGATTCAGCCACCACTCGCTTGGACAGATGCTATGTGGCATGCCGGAGTGGTCGTTTTTGGCTACGTGCTCTACTTGCAGACTTTGACATGAACATTATGGCGAAGAAGTCTCAGATCAGACAATATGCTAATATTCTTCAAGTGTCCGATTTCGGTGGTCCGTAGCTGGATTTTGTTTTCCTTATGTAGCCATGTAATCAAAATATATCGTGTAGATAGTTGGATATTAAAGCCTATTCTTTTTAGATCCATCTCGTGGATCATATATATATAGGTTTTGTGATGATCCTGAATTATACTGCCCTGCAATGTGTTGAAGTATTGTTTTTCTGTTGCTGCACACAATTCATATAAGTTCCCTGGCACTTCTTTCATTTTCAAACACATTTTTCTCCTCTATTCCAATTTCAGTTTTCTTCGATGAGCTGCCTTTCTTTGAAAAATTGGGATATTATTGTACGAGAAAAGACAAAAATATTTGAGATTTTGAAGATATTGTAACGGCCTCTTCTGCCATCTTCGATAATATCAGTTTTGAAGTAACTCAAATAACTTCTCTAGTGAACCAATGATTCGTAATGTTAAACCATGCTTTTGACCTGAAGAAAGCATTTTGTTCTCTACTTCCTTTAATAACTTGTTGAACGTAGGAAAGTTTAAGTGAATTGAATTCCTAATTAATTGGATACTCAGAATATATATCTACGTTGTTCCTACTTTCTTATTTATTCTATATCTTAATAGTTATTGCTGTTAATATTAAATAGGATGAAGCACAATCAAGTCATTTTACCTTTGAGGATAAATCTTATTATTGAATGAATCACATTTTTTCATGATTTTTGTTCAGGATTGAAACAAAGTTTTTGATATGTGCCTCACGAATAAGTTTCAAGTTACTGGTTTTAGGACCACTGATTTTAATGAATAATATTTTGGTTATGGAATAATCATTTCTGGTATCTATTTGTTCGAATATCCATGATAATGAATTTACCATTTGTTATCACCAACTTGTACAGAACGCTTCGTAAGAAGAGAATATGTAAGATATTTGCCTTACAATAAGTGAGAGAAAATACTCCAGAGAAAAAGAGATTTCTCTGCATCTCAACGCACGTGTTAAAAGTAAACTGTGGTGCTCACCGACGGAATATGATAAAGGCGTTCACTGAATAAAATTAATTGTAATTGTTAACTTTGTTAATTTTATTCATCTAAAGTTCAGAGACAAAAAATAGTTAAAAGCCATATAAGATTAAGAGTTAAATAATAATTAAGTTGAAAAGATTAAGTTATTAGTTATGAAGTAGAACATAAAAAATAATTAGAATGATTAAAAGTCAAAAGTGGAACTGAAATAAAAGGTGTAGAAACAGATTGGTTTCCTACACATTTTAAAAGAATTAAATTAAATTAATATCACATGAGTTTCAGATATATCATGATATATTTTATAGAAGTTAACATTGTGGTACACTGTTTCCCCGAGAAAAATACCAAGTTCTATATTAATTCTTGCTACAATGATTCAGAAGCCTCTGCTACGTGGTTCTAGAAATACCACCCGTTAGGAGGGAGAATAATAGTTTTTTGTGAGTCAGTCGAATGTTCGATAGCATGGGAAAAGCTACAGTAGGTCTGTGAGTACTACAAGCATTTTGATCTTGGAATAAAGTTATTGTTACGTTTTGAATGTCGTAATTCATTCTTACCATATCTTGAAATCATAAGGGGACACATTAATCGGCGAAAACTGATAAATACTTGTGAAATGTCTATGTTTGAGGCACTATACATACATATAATAAATATATATATATATATATAAATTTATATATATATATACTATTTTGTAAATGATCTGAAAAATTAATTTAGTTTTTCTAGATTTTCCTTTTCTATAACCTTCATTAGTAAAGAAAGCTCATTTATCCGTATTAGCTGATACAATAACAAAGTATTCTTTTATTTATCGACCCCGCTAGCAAGGCGTTCATAAAATATGCTTGATGAATGAACTTCCTATACCCTCTAAATTTATCGAAATGAAATTGCTAGACTGATAGACGTCAAAGTGAAATTTCTAGAATATCTTCTATCTACCATTTAATCGGAATATATATGCTACCCAATAAAACAGAAATGCAAGGTAAAATTTACCTTCCACTAGTCTCAAAGATGGTGAGCTACGTGTGTCTTACTTTTGTCCGTTCTTCAATAACAATTATTATTGTCTCTATCTCTCATTAAAATAAATAACCATTCTTAATTGCACAAAGTTATTTTCCCTAACAGGTAAGAAAATGGAATTACATTTTTACTATTAATCTTATAGTATATATATATATATATATATATATATATAGAGAGTATATATATATATGTGTGTGTATATATATATATATATATATACATGGGAGGTTTCAATTCCATGGACTTGCAAAAACGGTTTTATATGGCGGATATATCCCAGACATCTGCTCTTCCCACTCCAACCTCGTAATTGCGTCTTCCAGCACAACATCTTCTTCTTCTAGCGGAATGTCGCCGAGACAGTAGCAGTGGGCTTTCTTTGGTGTTGAGACGTTCTATGGTCGCGTTCCTGGGCGATAAGTCAAGTCTGATTTCCATACACACACACATTATCATCGACACACGCACCACGCACGCACGCACGCACACACACACACACACACACAATACACACACAATAATTCTCAACACACAATAATATCATTATTAATAATAATACATATATATATATATATATATATATATACAGGTATATATATTGTATATATATATATTCATTTATGATGGAGAATTATCGATCTGATTCTTCGTACTAGTGGCATGGTTGCGATTGAGACTGGGATATTTTTTGAGTAAAATCAAAGATATTTTCTGAGCAATTGTCTCGGTATTTGCCTTTACGTTTCTATTCTAAGAAAGGGGTTATTAAGACCGCGAGTTTATTATAGAAGCTGATGAAGTGCATCTTTTTATCGGCTAAACTTCAGAAGAGAAAGGAGAGTTCGTTTTTGGAAATATAAATGCAAGGATTGTTAAGATCACGTGGTATAGAATGAGTGATCATTAGGTATTTTAACTGGAGACGAGAAATCTAAAAAGAATTATCCCTATTGCTTTAAATCTTAAGAACCACTCTCTGAGTAGATTTAGAAATCATGTGATAGAATTAATTGAAAGATTAATTGGTATTGTATCAGGAAATAAAGTTGATCTCCTTATTGTGATGGTTAAAATATTAGATAATTTAGAAAATTGTATTAAAAATATATACTGAAGAACCTCTGAATCAGGGTTAGTTATTAACGAATGGGACTTTCTCTAGCTTTGATGATGGAAGCTGCACGTCGATGCTCATATTCAACACGTTTACATATGTGTTCTACAGGAATGACGTGCGAATAATTGGTTAGAGCTGTCCACACATAGTTCAACAAGGGTTTTGTGATGTGTGATGTGTTTTCACACCATTCTCCAAATCATCCCAAAGATAATCGATAGGATTTACGTCTGTCCTATTAGGTGGCTAATTCATGACAGAGAAGCCAGAGGAATGCTCATCCAACCAGGCATTATCCAGTCGGGACCTTTAAGGAGTGTAGTTATCTTGTTGGCATACTTTATTTCTGTGTGGATGACAGTTCAACATAAGTGGATGGAGGAGATCGCCCAGTTATTCTATGTACCAATTAGCAGTGAGAGAAGTTTGTACAAGTATCAAAGATCCCTAAAACTGCTAAGAGAATACTCCCCGGATCACGATGAATCGCCATTACCCAGTACAGTTCCAACCTGGCAAGCAGGATCTAACGCTTCATGAATCTGTCGCCATATTTTCAACTTCCTATCGGCGTGAAGTTGTTGGTATCGGGACTCATCAATCTACGCTACTCATTTTCAGGCTTTAAGAGTAAATTGTCTGTGTTATCTTGCCCAGGAAAGAGGTGCAGATCGATGGCTTGCATTGAGCAATAATACTAAGGTAAAGCTAGTGTGTCACAGCCCACTTTCTGCCCGTGAGACTGGCGTCATGATTCATCTGAGTGTTAATTTGGATTTATGCGCTGCTTCTTTGATTACGTTCAATAAGGCTAAGCTGTATCACTGAACGCTCGTTTAAAGCTAATTTTTAATTTGCAGTTTGACCGTTCTTTATTTATTTTCCCCACCATCCAAGTATTTTTAGCATACAAGTATTCTTGACACTGTCAAACTTAAAAATGGTAGTTTGAAGAAGTCAAATGCTGATGCATTGTACGCTTACTATTTGTCCGTGATCGAAGGCGTCTGAATCAAAAATTTTATTCCCATTGGCTGTTCTAACGACTCATTAATAACTTCAGCACTACCTATATATGTGTAGTTACTACAGCATCCTCACGTGCGTTTAAATTAGGTGCAGCATTGCACAATTTGTCACTCAGTTACTAAATAAACATGCATGTAATCTAATCATAAATTACAAGACTGCAGGAAAAACAATTCACCAAATTCCTAATATTAAATTTAAAAAAATAAATATTATTACCGAGATAAAGTCTTACACTTACTGAAACATGCGTAACATTGTTCAACAAAGCAAGGCAAACAGTAAAAATTAAAAGATAAAATTAAAATTAAAAAAGATAAAGTGTCAAAAAATG
>BMAW01093970.1:0-18372 GCA_019974015.1 Nephila pilipes
TCCTTGGTTCGGAAAAAATTATAGTGCTTATGATCATGAACTGCTAGCTTCATATGCTTCCATTAAACATTTTTGATACGTAATGCCCCGAAGCTAGGGATTTCAAATTCTTGCGATCATAAACCATTAACTCACGCCTTTTAAACAACGTTTGAATAAATGCTCACCACGACAAGCCAGACAGCTAGATTTCATATCCCAATTTACGACAAATGTTGCTACCTCCCAGGACACGAAAACATAACAGCGGATAGCCTTTCAGAATAGCTTCTAATAAATGCCCAACCTATCAGCTATGATGATTGCAAAATCACCAAAGTCGGATTTAGAGCTTCAAAATTTAATTAATAACCCTCAAGGATTACGGTTAAAAGAAAATAGTTATGCCAAATTCTGACATCCCTTTTATTTTTTGACTTATCTACAGGAACTGCCCCAGACCTTATATCCCAAAGTTACCGCCAGCGGATTTTCAGTCACAATATGTCTCACCCCCGGTATTCCAGAGCTACTACAAAAGTAATTCGCTCACGATTCGTGTAGCCATCAATAGGTAAAGATTGTCTGCTTGGTCTAAATATTGTATACCGTGCAAAAGGAAAAAAGTGATAGGCATACCAAAACTCCATTGGGCTCTTTCTGACCAAACGGAGATTTGACCATGTGCACCTTGATATCATCGGACCTTTCCACCGTCCAGCTGGAAATTACTATTGTTACGATGATAGACCGTTATACACGGTGGAAGCCATCCCGATACCAGATAACTTTGCGGAAACGGTGGCAAGAACTTTTACAACCATTGGATAACATTTCGGATTGTCCTTCACGCATAACAGCCGATCAAGGCCGCCAATTTGATGGATTCTCTTTTTTTTTTAAAAACACTAGCCTGTCTACGGAATAAAGAAAATTAGAACTGACGGCCTACCATCCTCAATCGAATGGCTTAACAAGAGAGTTCCACCGCCCTTTAAAAGCCTCTTTAAAAGCTTACAACGGCGCAATGGGCATCGCCTTTCATAATTTTGCTTGGTTTCCGAACTGCTTTTCGAGACTCCGTTCAAAGCAACAACGGCTGAACGTACGGTACCGCCTCCGACTTCAGGAGAATTTTCATCTACGCCTTCCGACATTCAGCCGAAGCTTAACTAGTGGAGGATTTAAAAGAACATTTCTCTGCATATCCGACCGACCTACTTCGAATCATGGAACAAAACAGTTTTCATCCATCCCGTCTGAAAACGTCAACACATATTTTTTAACATGATAGCGTAAAACCTCAAGCACCTTACGACGGACCCTTCAAAGTGTTGTTGCGGAGAACGGAGAACGTCTACGACGTGGACATTTCTGGTCGTAAATCCACCCTGTCATTGGACAGACTAAAACCAGCTTTCGTCGCAAATAATAGTGACTTTCCAGAAACAAACTTTTGCCTCCACCTAAATCAAGACATTACAACCACGCGTTCTGGACAGTTGTTCGTTTCAGAACGTTTCGTATCTGCCATATAGATACTGCGGAGTGTGCAGCGGTTCGCCAACAGGCGGGTCAACGATTGTGGAGACCACCAAACAAGTTTCTGTGGGCGCTCCTCGCCAAAGGCAGCAACCTGGAGCTCGCTCTATTTCACTTCAAGTGATTCATTCTCTTTCGACTTGCGCTCTAACTTGATGCTCTTGGAGCTCGTTGTACGAAAGTTCAATGGTATGTAAATAAAATAAATATTAGAATGTTTAGCATGTGCCACTGTTCTAGCTTAAAACCCGCAACCAAGGTATTTCAAAATTTAATTAAAAGGTACTTGCAATTTTATACAATAAATATCAGTTCAAGAAAATAATAAAACAGAAAATTCAACACTTATTAGAATTGGTGTTTCAAGAAAATTTTGAAGTTTTTTGGTTAAGATCTTTAAAAGAAAATTAAGGATCTCTGCCTCAGTCCTGCTAGTAACTTCTATTGAATTTCTATGTACATTTTTATAATATATATATAACATTGATAATAGATATGTATTTTTCCTTATCGTTATAAATGATTTAATTATTTTATAACTGAAGAATTTAAACCTAATGTTTCATTTTACTCTGATTATTCGAAATCGTTATAAACTAATTTTAATTCATACAAGTTGAATTTCTCGATCTTGATTTGCAAACAGTTGATAATAGACTAGGTAGTAATATGAGAAAGAGGGTTTAAATTCGTGTAGTTCAAATTACTTTGTGGAACACCAATTTATTAAAGTCTATTTATGGGCATATTTATTAAACTTTTTTTACTACGTAGTAATAAAACTAATCAAACATAAATAGGCAAGTTTAAAAATATTAAAAAAAAAAAATTCTTCAAAGCAATTATATGGCAGAGAGAACATGATTATCTCATAAATTTCTTAAATACTTATATACATCACAAATATACTAAACATCTTAACAAAAACATGATTTATTTGTGACTCAAATTACCAACTAATGGTGACGCCATCCTTTTACACTATATTACTAACAATTCTGGCAAACAACAGTTCAGCATATTTGTGGAATTCATAATGATGACTTTTTTTTTTAATTTCAGTATCTGATATCCATCTTGATGAATTTCTTTAGTTTGAAGATTATATACCTCTCAGCTCATATATTTGAATCTTCATTCTTTGAAATTTTGTAAAGCAATTTTTTTTATATTTTGATTCGTTGCGAATTCTTAGAATTATAAGTTTTTTATTTTTCAAATTTATCTACTGAATTCTTTTGCATTTTTACTGAGATTTTTTCTTCTTTTATCAATGAAATCTTTTGCACTTTTTATCACTGAAATAAATCTTTTACATTTTTTTAATCACTGAACTCCTTTGCATTTTTTTTATCGCTTATCTTTTTTTGCACTTTGGTTCCCAATTCAACTGAAGTCATAAAGGGGAACGTTGGTATATGAAAATAGTTTAATGCCGCTTATTCAGTTCAATTTGCTTTTAATTATATAATATATATACATATATATATATATATATATATATATATATATATATATATATATATATATAATTAAATGCTGTTTTGTCTTGAACTTCAATAATTATTCATTTTTTGACACAAAACAAATTTGATTTTTTTGATTTGTAAATCTTTGTATCACTCAATAATGTAGTTCTGGTTAATTTTTTTTCTTGATGGAGCATTATGGCGCTGTGTGGGAGAGAAGTTAGAAGGAATACTACTCTGCTTGAGTATCACAGTTTGGTATAAATTACATATTTCCTTTTAAGTTGTAATTGACCAAATGCACATAATTATGTTTGGAATATTTTTTAGTTATTAGTACATTTGAAAAATATATATACTTCTTTCGTTTACTATTTTCCTTTCTTCGTTTGATTAAATTTTTATCTTGAACTGGTATTTCTGCTTAATTTTTTAACACACCATCTTGTTATAATTCACTGAAGTGTTATGGTGGAATCGAGATACTGTATAAACATACATTTTCTACTTCAAATTATGGAACAATAAACAACATTTCCCTCTTATTTTTCTATGATTATAAGGTTGCTGCGTTATTTTTTAACTGTTTGTAATATTTCAATCATTATTTTGTCGATATGTAAATAATTTTAGTTTTGATGTATTTTAGTTATTTTTGTCTTTCTTTTTCATTAAGACTTTGCTTATGAAAATAATTTTAATTGCATTTGCGCCCAGCCTTTTAACTTTTGATAATTTATTTCAGTAAATCTTCAGTTTTTTGTTCTAAGTTAATTTTTAAAGAAGTTTAAGGGTTATAAACTAAATATTATATGATTTTGTTTACACTTTTACACATATATTTGAATGCAATGCCTCTTTTATTAAAAAAAATACGTATTGCGTTCTTTTATGGGTGTCCATGTTTTTCCTTGTAAATTAAAATATAAGATCACATTTAAAGTAAATTTTATTTGAAGATACTTTTATATTCAAGGAGTAATGATTACATAGGCTCATTTAATAATACCTATATGATTTGTTGAGTTTATATTTCTTACTGAATGTGTAGTTGTTTATTAACATTTTCTTCAAAAGAAGCAGCACAGCGCTGACGACGAACCTCAATAACCTCAACCTATCAGTTGAGCAGGATGACATCTGAGCCGTCTCCTCCTCTCAATTTTCACACTACAACAACGGGAGGACTTTGGAAACCGACAGGTTAACATGCTACAGCCTCACGGTGAGAATGTGGGTATTTAATGAAAATCAGGGGCTTGAACCCACGAATTTACAAAAGCGACCACTACTTGCGGCCTTTGTTATTGTGTGTGTGCGGAAATACTTAAGTGGAACACATCAACCAAAGCTTGATTACATAATTTTATGAAAATCTCTATTTTTTTAAGTTTCACATTATTTTTCTATCACATTTACATGAAATGTGATTTTGCTCTTTATTTGAAATACTCTTTCACAATATTTCTAAATTCTATTTCAGTTTTTTATGGCATAAATAAAGCTTTTTTTCTTAACTTTTGAAATATAAATAAGAACTAAATTTTCTGTATTAATCTATTCCTAAAATTTTGCTGCAAATACTATCAATATACATGCTTAATATAATTTCTTTTCTAAGAAATCTTGGAGTCAATTTTCTGATATTCATGAAGTTTAATTACATTTAAGCAGAATGTTAGTTCGAATAATAAAATAATAAGGAAAAGTCAGCGTCCTTCATAGCTTTTTTGTCTGTTGTGTGTTTCAAAATTTGTTTCATGTCGTTTATTTGGATTTTAAGTCAATCTGAAATATATGTCGTAACAGCTTAAATGTGGATCGATGCAATTGTCTAAACTTCGAAACATAAAATTTGGTACACATTTTAAACATAATATATTGATGAAAAAAATGATATCAATGGCAAAATTATATGCAAGAGCTGTAAAAATGAGATGCTAAATTGGTTACGTGATTCATCTAATTTCAAAATAATTTATCTAACATAAAAATAATATACGCTAATAAACAGATATTATTTTAGTATTATTAAATTTCCTTACTTTTTCTTCAGCAGAAAAATGATGAATATATATATATATTACTCATTACCATAAAATTTGCACACACCAAGAAGTAGATTTGGACTGTTATGAAGCTTTTATGGAGGAAATTTACATATGAGCAGAATGAAACACATGGGGGGGGGGGCAAAATGCAGCATTGCATTGCGCTAATGCCTGGGTAGTGGTAGAGCCTCGTTCTCCTTGGGTTATAAAACAAGTAGAGTTTGTTGGAGTGTATTTAATCTGCGGAATGGACGTTATTAAATTAGATATTCATTGTGCCGATCCGAAACCCAATATGAACCGTAGTATCTAACTAAAATTCCTGACTGTACAATTAGAACTGTTGGAACCAGTAAGATGAATAGGCATCTGTCACAAGCCTCAGTAATATGATAGACCAATTGTCGAAAATACGTCACATCATCTGAAACGCACCATAGCGCCAATTGTCTCATTGTTCACTCCATACAATGGCTGTGTGTCTTCACTGACATCTCTGTGCCGAATACGATCGCAAGTCGCCTGGCCTTAAGACAGCTGCTATATGGTAGCCCATTACGTGTACTGCTATTGACATTCACGCACCATCTACATTTGGAGTGGTGTCGCGCTCGAAAAGGAATTGAACAGCAACCGATTTGGAATCAAGGTCGTCTCTATCGCCGAATACAGATACAGGTGGGCAGTGATGACAATCATTGTACGTGCGTGGAGGCCCCGTAGTGAACGTCACGATCCCTGCCTTCGCTGGCCACCAACACACCGCTCCTACAACTGGCTGGTGTAATGGAATGGAGTGCCATCGCGTACAATACAAGATGCTTCTAATATTGATCAACGGCACCATGACTGTCTAGAGGTACGTAAGTGATATTCTTCTGCCACACGTGTTTTCATGGCAGAGACTCCAAAGAACCATTTTTTTTAACAGACAAATGCTTGTCTACAAACAAGGGTATCACAGGACTGCCTCTGCCTCCTACTCTTTCCCTGCCTGCTTGAACCCCAGATTTGTCAACGATCGACATATATGGAATGATTAAGGATGGGAAGTGGAAACCCTACAGGTTTATCAATTAAACATTTACAGCAACTGTGGAACAGATGTCGCAGAAATCATACAGGATCTGTTCACCTCCATTTCATACCGTATTACATCAGCGCCACATCATGCTGGCCCAACAGAGAACCAAGAACTCCATTCATTTGAAACTTTTTCTACAATAAATGGTCATTTTCTTTGATTTTGTAATCCTTATATCAACGTTATATTGTAATATTTCGTTTTATTCTGACAACTCTTTCTTGGTGAGCAAATTTTTTTTATGGCTATGGTGTATGTAAATACACTCAGGAACCAAAAACATTATATTCACCTACATTTTTTTGCAACGAACTCTCGCCTGGAGGACGTGGAATGCACGTGATCAGGTGGAAGTGGTATTTAAATGCTTCTGGAAGTCTGAAGAATCCTTCTTTCACTTACTTCTAGTATTGAGATGGGAAGGCTGCTGATCTAAGCGATTTCGATAGGAGACGAATTATGCTGAAGGCTCGGAACAAGTATTTTCGAAACTGCACGACTCGTGGGTTGTTCGCGATCTACAGTTGTCGATGCCTTAAAAGTGGATGAATTACGGTGAAACCAGCGAACGACATGGTGTTGGACTCACACGCTATCAAAGAAAAGGTCATTCGGAGACTGTCTCGCATGGTGAAGCAAAACCAGAGCTGACAGTGGCTCATCTTACAGCCAATACAATGCAGGGCAAATAGAATAGTATCAGGTACTGTTAGCGGATACTGTTGGATATGGGCTACGCAGCAGTGTCATTGTGCCTTTGCTGACCAAAGCGTCATCACCAACTGCGCGTGCATGGGCCGAAACATGGAACCCGATGACTGGTACATGGATCATTGGGAGAAGCGCACCGGTCAGATGAATTCACGGTTTTGTCATTCATCACGCCGATGGCCGTGTCAGATACGCCGTCTTCAAGACGAACAGTTTATCCTCAATGTACAGTGGAACCTACACAGGCCGGTGAATTTGGCGTTATTATGCTTTAAGGGACGTTCTCTTGAGCATCTCTGCGGACCCGTATTGGTTTGTGGTAGAGCAGATACATGAATGCCACAGGGTATCTGAATATGATTGCGGACCTGTTGCTGCCCATGGCCTCTGTTTTTCCAGCTGGAAGTGGAATATTCCAACAGGACAACGCCCCAATGCAAGGCTAAAATTGTGTTGGAGTGGTTTCAGCAACACCGTGCTGAATTCCGAGTTATGTCCTGGCGCCTAACCACCCAGTTTCAATCCGATAGAGCACATTTGGATGTCATGGGAAGGCGGCTCAGGTTCAAAAGGCCACCAATTCGCAATATCTCAGTTTGCGTGACCGTTGGTACAAACTCTGTCTCCGGTCAAGCTCTACCAGGACTTGTGGCATCATCCCAAGTCGGGTTGAAGTTGTGTTGCTCACCATAGGTGGTCAACTCGTTATTAATATAGGTGGTCATAATGTTTTGGCTCTTGGTGTGTATATATATATATATATATATATGATTCTACAAAATACTTGATTACTCATGTCATGCTTAAAATATATTAATTTAGAATTTTCAAAACATAATAACTTTATTGTAAGTAGGCACACCATCTGAATGTTTAAATATACATTTTATAAAATAATAAATTTTTGAATATGGTTAAGTAAATGCGAAACAAAGGGCAAGTAACACACGTACAAAGTAAAAGTAAAACCAATAAAATAAGAAACTATTTTTATGTAAGTTAAAAAATATTTTCGAGAGTATTTTATAATGATTTCTTTTCTATATATAACATTTTAATTTATTTCTATTTGAAAACATTTAATTAAAAAGATTTCTACTGTCTGTAAATTTTTTTTTACTTGAAGCTTTTTAAAACATTATTAAAAGAATTGATTTAACTTTTGGACATTAACCTACAAATTATTTCTAAGAATCTTCTATGACTTTGAATATGTGGATAGGTAATCTTTCAGGCGTAAATGTGCAGATATGTATTCGAACACACATTCATTGAATTGTGTCTTCTTTTGTAACTATGAGTCATAACGGAAGAGAGATATTTTTCTTATAAGTACTTATTATGCAATGGATTTTTAAACAGCTAAAATAAGATTTTAATTCAATATTTCTAGTGATAAAGTGTTTTTGATGTCATTCGTAATTCGTTTGATTTAATTTGAGCCCAGTAGAATTTTCACCGTATTACGATGAAACCATTAAAGCTAATAAAAAGAGAAAAAAAAAAAATATTTATTTTAAGAAGGAAAAATAAATTAAATTTAACAGAGTTTCAGATAGTAACTTTTCTCCAATGTACATATACAGGATGTTTTCAAACCCGTGTGTAGCAAACATTTAAGTGGTGATAGAGAATATGTGAAAGAAGCAATTTCACCATACAATGCATAGATGGAGAACAAGCGATGAATCTTCAACGATCCTGTAAAAGAAAGCATTAAGCAGTTTTCTACACATCATTATATCTACCATGACTTGGGGTAATAGTAATGTTTAGTTATCGAAGGAAAAGCTCAAGCCTCTGAAATTTAAAAATTGACGATGTGTAAGAAAGAGCGCTTTATGCTTTCAATTACAGTGATGCCCAGTGGCTCACCACCCCTTCTCAACTCTTCATTGTTTGATAAAAATTGATTGTTTACATGTTTTCTGTCACTACTTAAATTTTTACCCATTAATTTCAGAAACACCTTGTAGTGCAAATTCAGAGTTTGAGTTCAGCTGGATTTAACAAAAGAGCAATCCTTACTTGACAGGATGGTTCCTTTATACAATAAAATTTGATTGAGCTCGAGTCCCAACTTATAGGCCGAGACGACTTTCACAGTTAATCTCTATACCAAATGTGACTTTGGATAGAACCAGATCTTTTTGAACATTAAGGAACGGACATTTTAAATTATTATTTCCCTTTAAATCTTTGTTCTTCCTTTTTTAATATAAATAAAAAAACTATGGTTTTTAAATTACAAAAGGATCATATTTTTCACGTACAAATTTTTTAAAATAATGTCGTAAGAAAATATATATTTACTTAATTGAATTTTCTTTTTTTTAAAAGTGTTTTTAAGACTTGTCTTAATATTTGTTACCATTCACTAATTTTATAAAAATTCTAAATATAGCTTTATTGTATGTATATATATATACGGTAAATCTTATTAATATAAAACCTTTTAAAATATTAAAATAAAAAAAAAAAACAACTCAGAAAAAATAAATAGTTAAAAATTAACCAAAATTAAATCAATATTTATGAAAATGAAATAATCATTTATTTAAGTGCAAAACAATATAAAATCAAAACTCTAAAACCAAAAATGACCGTGTTAAACTATTTATAAGACTAAGCAACTTAAAACAAAGCAGAAATATAAACCAAATTTAAGTATATATATAATATAAATAGCTTTTGGTTTAAAACGCTAAGATTGAATAATGTGAGTTTATAGCTGTAAATTACAGATGTAACCATTAATTTTTCAATGAATTATATAATAGAAAAAATTAAAAATAAGTTACAATTAATAGCATTCCATTTGGGCAGATTCTATAAGAGGATGAATCGTCTGCTGCAACTGGAACTGTTTGAAATGTATGCTCTTTCTTGTTACTTTCACTATTAAGACATGTAAAGATAATGGTTAACAAAGGTACTTTTAATATAATTATTCTACAGTTGAATTAATTACATAAAAATATTATTATCCGTATGTTTTTTTTTGCATTATAAAAAAATTACATCATTATATATTACATTATGTTACATCTCCGCCTTATATTTTAAGATGAAAAAATATTAGCTTTGCATTCATTGTTATTTGAATTAAAAGAGATGAGAATGATAGTATATGAAATTAGCTAAACTTAGTAAATACGAAAACCATTATATCTCCTGATTTTCTATGAATATACTCATTATTAAAACAATCAATATTAAAAATTACCATAAAATTAGAATTTTCATTGTGTAAATCTTAATGTTACATTTATTCTTGTAACATTTTTAGAAAAGTCTACAAATTAAAAAAATTAATGCTATGAACTTTACTTTAATGTACATCTCAATTAAATTTAATGCCCACTCACCTTTAAATGGAATCGAAGCTAAGTGATGGGACAGCGTATTTTAAGCTTACTCAACCAAATCATACTATTCAATGGCCTCAAACCTTTCCTTCATGATTCCAAATGTACTAATATAAGATTATCGCCGGGAAACACTCATGTTAATGCAAAATGATTGGACACTTCGCTAACATGTACATCTCCGGCTTACTCCCACATGTTCAAAACCGACCATATACCACCCATAAAGCCACGCCGAAATTATCTGAGGACCGATTCTGTTTGACAAAGCATCAAACGAATTAATCACTCGGAACAATCAAACGACCAACTTGATTACGCTTTGAACTATTTCCTGTGCGTACAATGGGGTATCGCTCCAGCAAGCAGCCTTGTCTTCATACCAGGGACGGAGAATGCTACACTTCCGACTGAAGACTAAGTTATTGAACTATCATCTGTACAATACGTTTCATTAGCATGTTAACGGATTTGGTTAGAATAATATTGCTTAAGATTGAGAAATACATGCTGTGGTTTGGATCGAAAACGGTTTGACTATTTCAGTGTAGCTATTAAATCCTCCAGTTGGACTGATCAGCAAAGTTTAAATGCGTTACCATGCAACATAGTATTTATTTTAATTTTAAAATTATAACAAGTTAGACTTTCAATAAAACAAATTTGTTGAGTGCACAACAATATCAAGATATGTTCTAGAGGAGAGCTTTTAAAGTAAATAATATAATAATGAAATAAATACACACACACACACACAGTTTATTTTCTGAGATTATTTTAAATCAAATTTAATGCCAAAGATATTCGAACTGTTTTAAGATAATACCATAAAAATGTAGTTTGTAGTAAAAATATCAGAAAATCGGAATATAAAGATGTTTGAGAAAAGATTCGTTATAAATATCAACATAGAACATGACAAAATAATATATTTGAAATATTTGTAAATATTAAGATAACTAAAATATTAAGATAATAAGACATAGTGTATAGTACAACATATTTAGAAACCTTACTTTTATAGATTTTATAGATCTTTATAGATTTTATAAAAACCTTACTTTTATAAATCTATTTAATATTATCTGCATAAAATATTGGTAAGAGTTTATATTCTAACATTTCAAACATTCCCGATTCTCGTTATATGTTTTAAAACATAATAAGCAGAAAATTTGCATACAAATTAAAACACATAAGAATTATAACCTGGATTTCTCATAAAATAAATATGAATACACTTATTTATGAATATCAGAATATATTGTGTAAATACCTAACCGTCAGGAAGAAGGAGATAGGGGAGATCAATGTGGTATATGAAAATTTATACAAAATGGCAAGCTTATTTAAAACTAGAACGTCCGATATTTCTTAAAACAAATAGTAGTTGTAATTTTGACCGCAATAAGAACCGAAGGTAAATGTTTAATTTTTTATGCAAATATCATTATATAAATTAAAAATAAATTTATAGAATTTTAAACATTATAATAGTAAAATTTTGCATTGCCAAAAATTAAAAAAAATTGGTTTTCAGAAAAGAAGTACGTTGTATTGTTATTGAGCTATTATTTCTCGTTAATTTTCAACGCCTGATTAGTAACAAGAGTGTTTAATGCACCGTTCTTATACACCTATGCCACCTCAAGACTATGCTGCGGTCTTTCGTGTAATTTTTTCGGATTTTCAGAAGCTTAATAAAGTTAGTTCTGTTGATTCACCATACCATCGAGTTGAAACTGAGCTTCATCACTCACAATGATTTTTTCGTCATCAAATGACTCAAAATGATTTCATCACTGTTATTCCGCTAAAAAATTGATTCCATTTCATGCGCGAAATACAACCGCTGGCCGTTATTCCTAGGATGTACTACGGCAGATTTGTGAAGATAAAACTGCAGGTCAAATTTCAAAATACGTTTTACCGAATAAAAAGTTAAGCTAACTTCCGAAACAGATATCTTAAAGAACCGACTCGCGGATTACGTGCAACTTGTTTGATGCTTTCCATATTTTCAGGGTGCGTAATGTGTAGCTATAGTAATAAAAATGAGCCCTATGGTATTTGGCTTATTACTGTTTATTGTGTACGAAGAACTGAAATCCAGAGAATGATAGTGTTATAAGCGGGAATAACATTATTTATATGGATATTGAAATGACAATGAAATTCACGCAAAACCGTCGTTATATGTTGGAGATGGTATCCACCAAGCTAAAATAGGGAGAGCAGATAGTTTAATCACATTTATTTTGTCTCTACGCGCAAATCACATATAAACGAAATAATTATTTACAACAAACAGTACAAGGCTTCAAACAGCCCATATCATAATTTAACGCTTTGCAGTTAGGAGAAAATTACATCAAAACAAGAAAATAACCCATATACAAGTCAAGATCAAGAAACATAAAATATTACCCATGAATTATGCGCTCTTACTTTGGGGCAAAGGATCCGAGTAAATTATTTTCAACATTGCCATAGAACTGTTATTCTTGACGAAATAGAGTAAAATCAGTGCTATCACGCGCGCGGCATCAGCTTCAAATGAAACATGGCGTCTTGGTAGCTACAAACCTGAAAGTCACTGTACGGGGTTGGACAAAAATATGAAACGTTCTTTTAAAAACATGTTTCTTTTGCTTAGACATGGTGTGGAAACCGTTGGCATCAAAACAGCGCAGTCTTCTCCCATGGATAAATACAGGTTCCTGTATATTGCCGAAGGGAATAAATATACCAACATTCTTCCTGCAAAACGGTGGCAAGTTCAGATAACGTGTTGGCGGTGGACGAGAACGCGCTTTCCGTTCCAATGTAGACCACAAGGTTCAATAATATTCAGGTCTGGTGACTGTGGTGGCCAGGGGAGATAGGACAAATCCTCATAGTGCTCAAGCCAGTCGGACAATGTGAGCTAATATTGAACAGGGGCTTTTATCGTCTTAAGGAACGCCATCACCATCAGGGGAACAAAGTTTGTACCATGGGATGAACCTCTGCCAAAATATTCACATAGATGCTTGGCAGTCATGTTGCCTGACACAGTTATCATGGGGCCAGCGAGGAACCGATATGGCTGGCCAAACCGCGTATCCCCGCCATGTTCCTCTTGGCAACAAACAGATCCTGGTATAGGCTTGAGATGGCGTTCTCAGACAGCAAACTCAGCCAGAAGTGGGAAACAATGTGAAAGACTCGTGAGACATACGCTTCCACTGCCCTATAGTCAGGCACATGACTTAAACGCCACCTTTCTGTTACGGGCATTATCACTGGTGGCCTCCAGGCCATACGCCCAGGAATTCCCTGTTTATGACTCCCTTCTAATTGTTTTGGTACTCAAAGGGTTCTGTAACACAACATTCATTCAGCAGTAGCTTTTGCAGCTGTAGTCTTCTTATTTTCTGGTGCCTTAATGATCATCTATGCGATCACTCCTTTACTGAAATCCGCGCTGTGAGTTAGCAGTGTTTTCCACTTTTCAAATGTATAAATCTTCGATACAGTACCTCTTGAAACCACTAAACACCTCGGCTACCTGCCCGCGGAAGCACCTACCGCGTGCTCAACAATTTGCCCATTCAAAGTCTGTAACTCGACATAATGCAACCAGGCAGCCTCACATGTGGTACTCCGAACAGCAACTGAACTGTTTAGCACATTTACGAAGATGTATGAGTGGCACGTTAGTAGTCAAAGCATAACCTATATTTGTTAAAATCAATCTTTCTTTCAAACATACATTTTACAAGGTGAACATATTTTGTCACCCCTCTTATACCATATCCTCTCCTTCTTCCTTGGGTTTCTTCTTATAATTTCAAACATCCATTCTTTCTGCCTAGATGAAACGTCTCAGCATCTCATGAGTCTAAACTTATGAAATGTCGGTTTGGTTTCGTCCCTGGTACTATTTTATCAATTCCGGCAAAATTTTCAAAACTCTATAAAATCATTGATGGATTTTAAATTTTCACTCCTTTTAAACTGATTCTGTAACTAACACCAGAACTAACGGATTAGTAAAGTTGAAGTATTTATACAGTAGTGGTGCCTGTACCCACAATAATGGCTTGTTAACCTAAAGTGGTAGATTCATTTTTATTTTGATCTGTCTTTTGCTAGTGAAGCCAAAAATTCTGGGTCTGGGAAGCAAAGTCCTTTTCTCTTAAATAAATTTTGTTTTGTGTTGAAAGAAATGAAAATGTATGAAATTATATAGCATTTTTTCACGACCATACTATTATTTTGTCTTATTCGATTCTTCCTGTTAAGCGCTTTCATAAACGTTTTTCTCTGAATATTTTTTTAACTAAAAATATTGAAATAATTTTTGCTGAAAATGATAGGTAATTTAAAGGATGCATGAGAAGATAATTTCCCTCCTGTAAAAGAAAAATCATCACATCCTATTTCCTTAGAATATATTAAATTTTTAGGGAAAATTTAATCATATTACCAGATGGGCAGATATATTGATTTTCACTTACCAAGTTAACTTAAAGTTCTATTATGTATGAAAATTTATTCCAAAATTCTACAATTTCTAAGGAGGAGTATTTAAAAGTGAAAACAAAAATAATGACTTGATATTTAAAATTTCTTAAGACAATATTTTGAGCAAGTATAATCATCAATCTGAATAGCTTAATTAATTCTACCGAACTTCCTACAAAATAATGTTATTGCTTGACTTAATTTTTATCATATACTAACTTATTACAAATCCGTATAAAGAATTAATTCCTGCAACATAAATTCCAATATGAAATAATTTTCTGATTAATTGTGGGAGAAAACTACTTAAAATCAAGGCTTATGAATATATAAAAAAAGGAAACAAATTATGATTTTAGTAATTTAAGTCTTCATTTTTTAATACTATAAGGATGAGGAAATTGAATAGTAAAGTAAGGGGGAAATAAACGAACCACACGCACTTATGAAAAGTTTTTGAATTTTGTTCTAATTAAATGATGCCTGTAACTGTATTTTGTAATATTTTTTTCGTAAATTTATTTGATGTTAGAAAGAAACATTTTTGTTCAAAACACAAAACAGGTAAATTCTGAAGAATATTGAGTAGATCTCAAAAAAGAAAAAAAATACGTAATATGTATGAGTAAATATATTTTTAAGAACTGAAATAATTTTAGAACTTTGACATGGAAATCATTTAAAAATTTCTATCAATAATTCAAAATTTTAATAAACCAAATGTATGATAAAGATTTACAAAATTATAAAAATCCAAAAGGTAAAAAGAAAACATATTTTTATTGCCTCCATAAATTTAACGCAGAATAAAATAAAATATTCGGATGCACACTCATTAAAATTAATATTTAAACTCATAAATTTCTGGAAAGAGTTAGAAATACAATTATACGTTAAGGAAAATATTTTTTAAAAAAATGTTTACTAATAAATAAAAGAATTCTTAAGATCTATTTTTTCTGTTTGCATTTTTTAAACATATTCAACAGTATTTAAATTCAAAATACGGGGCTTAAATTAATTGTCGTACTGTTAAAAGTCTACAATAAAGTAGAGATTCTCATCTTTGCGTTCACTTTATATTACTCCAGAGAAACGTTTTAAAACCTAAATGAAACAAATTCTCTATTTATCATTCAGACAGTTTAACTAAACGTAAAATTAGAAATCTGTGTTTAACAAGTATAACGTTAAATTACTTTCTGTGAATACATAACTCAATTGCAAATTTTGAATATAATGAAAAAGAACAGAAATCTGTTTCCATGAAAGTAATATGAATCAGTGAAATTGTTTAGAATAAATAAACCCACATTATATTACTCTTTCACTTATTTATCATTAGGACCTAACCATATATTAAAAAAGTTGTTTATTTTAGAATCTTTTGCCCCTACAGATTAATATTATTTTAGTATTAAATTATCAAATTGATGTTTCCAACGTAAAGCATTAAGAATCAAAAATGTGCGCAGCTAAGAAATTGGGACTGCGTCTGCTTTGAAAAGGAAGTATCACGTTTATACACACACACACACACACATATATATATATATATATATATATATATATATATATAGCATTATTTTTTCTAATAGCACAAAGATTTACAAAATAAGAAAAAATCCTTAAAGGATTTTGAAAAGATTATATAATAGAATATGTAAATCTAATTCCTAAAAATTATGCATTTATTAGAAAATATCAGTATACTAAAGTAATACATAAATATTTGGAATTAAATGATGCTTTCCAGAAAAATGGAACTTATATTAGGGAAACTAATAACAGAATGATTGTACTAAATGAAAAATTAACTTTAAATTAATAACATTAGATATCAGCATGTATTTATAATACTTAAATTCAGTACAAAACCATTTAAATTTAGACCTGTTGATAATAGCAATAATACTTATATTAAAAAAGCGTACAAATTAATACAACCAATTTTACAAGAAACTATTAATAAACTGAATTTAGGATATTATTAATAATATTTTATATATAATTAAACAACTTAAAAGAAAAATATATTTAATCCATTATTATGTTTTTGAAGATCTCTTTAATTCCACACACACACACACACACATATATATATATATATATATATATATATATATATATTAGATTTTAATTGGAATCTTCTTTTTGTGTGTGTTTTGAATAATAATTTCCCTGCTTAGTAATTAAAAGAACTTTTAAGAAAATAATTAAAAGAACTTTTATATTATATAATATATATATATATATAATAAAATAAAAGTTCTTTTAATTTTTTTTGCAATAAAACATTAATTACGTTATGAAAATTTCAGCTCATTAGTTATTCTAGTTCTTAAAAAAATTCAATACATTTATGATAAAAAAAAATATAATTAAGTTAAAGGCATATCGCAAGGGGGATCAGTTTTCATTAATTAACCATTTACAATTTTAATGACGGAACCATATAGATAAAATTTGTGTTATTATTTTGTCACCCAGATGACCTTTTCAATTATAATTATTTCGAGAATTTTAAAAATAAACCTATTCTATCTGTTTATCATGCATAGTTAAATGGAATTCAAACAAAGAAAAAGAAAACAGAATATTTAGATAAAAAACTGGAAATAACACAAAATTGACATTACAGTAATATTCTTCATATAGAAAAATTCTTTCATTTTCAGGTTAATAATTTTCAACACTAACCCGTTTTCAAAAATTTTATTTTTCTTATTATAATCTATATAATAACAAGTTATTCACAAATATTTGAGAACAGTCTCTAATAATGAGATTTTTTTGCATCAGATATATCAAATTAGGTTGACCTATTATTTTTTTTAAAGAAAAACACATTTAAAACTTAAGAAGATAAATGTATCATTAATTAAATTTTGATTATTTTGCCTAAATTATTTTTACATATTACATTCAATTAATGGTGCTACAAGTTATATTGTAATGAATCTTACTTTTCTTATTTTAATTATTTTTGTCTTGTGGTTATTTTTTTAACTCAAAAAATATATTTTTTGAAATTTTTTTAGTAACTTTCACATTTTGTGTTATTATTATAAAAGAAATTTTAGATTTATGATATAAGACAACTTCAGGTTAAATTAGAACCGTTGAAGGAAAAAAAAATTTCTGAGGATTTATATGCAAAGTGTGTAAGAATTTGCTTGATTGTATTAATAATTTGTATTTCTTTATTTGTAAAATTGTGATTATTTGTTATGATATAGGTACTTTTTAATACGTTAAGTTTATGACTTTATGATTTTATTATTATGATTATGATTTTGTGTATAAGAACTATTATTTTCATAAGTAATTTGGGACTACGATGTCCTTGTTTTAATGATTTTTAGTTTTTACTATTTTTGTTCTAAATTAATTTGCTGGGTTCGATGGTTCAGGTCAATAAATCATGTTTTTATATCCCTTTCTGAACGAAGCCAGAAATAGTGCTTTAAATTACTTTATCATATTAAATAAACTATAATTTATAAGTTATTTATGAATATTTAAGAAAATGTTAAGTCCGAAAAAATGAGAGTTTGCTAAAACAAAAATTACTTTTCAAGGTTATTAAATTCAGAGTATTTCTTTCTCCCACTTTCTTAAATTTAATCATAAAATATTTATCTAGCAAAGTTTCATAT
>BMAW01093973.1:0-13416 GCA_019974015.1 Nephila pilipes
AATTACTTATTTTTTTATTCACTAGTATTTTATTGAAATAGAAAAATATCTTCAAAAGTCTTCTTTCATCATTTTTTTATTATATTTAAAAATAAAAATCCATTTAAAGAGGTTGAAAAATATCTATAGGAAAAAATATTCTGTGTAAGTACAGATTTATTTTAATAGGTGTTATTCATAGAGCTTAAATTTTTTTAAATTCAAATATTATTCTTTTGTGTATAATTCTAGCATTAGTTACTTTTACTGATGGGCGCTACATTGGAGCTATACTTGATCGTAATGGTCTGCGTCCCTCTCGTTACTACATAACAAAAGATGATCAAGTAATAATGGCCAGCGAAGTTGGTGTGTTGGATTTCGCAAAAGAAAATATTAAATTGAAAGTAATACTGAATTTATATTTGATTTATTGTTACATAATATTGCTTGGAATACTTATAAATGTAAGTGTAAAAAATTGTGATTGTCAAAAAATTTTAGGGTCGTTTGAGACCAGGACGTATGATACTAATTGATACACAGGCTCACACTTTCATGCGAGATGATGAAGTAAAGGTACAAATTGCTCTTCAAAGACCTTTAGAAAAGTGGTTGGAAGAATTGGTATGAACTTTAAATTTCTGTCAATTTTTTGTATGTAAATGTTGCATAATGCAAATTTTGAACATCATATGCGAAGAAAAATTGATTTCATTAAGATGTGATGGTTAAACATGGAGGGAAAAAGTCACTTTATGTGTGATGATTAAGAGAAAAGGTCATTTAATTGTAATTCATTTAATATGTGATTTATATTTATTTATGATTAATATAATAATATTATGATTAATATTTTATGCATATACAACTGACAAGTAGAGAAAGAAATACAATGTTCAAATAAATAAATACTGTACAAATTGGAATTATTTATATTCATAACCAATGAGAGAAAATCATAAAACATTTATGTTAATTCTATCAATGTATTAAAATAAACCTTATATATACTTAATTTATAAATGTAAGACTGAATATTATTATTTAAAATCCTTACTTTGGTTTTCTTTTCTGATTCATTCAAATTAAAATGAGGAAAATGGTTTTGATTATTCCTATATATTCAAGCTGTCATTATTAAAATATGCAATAACATTATTTTCAAATCTGAGTTATTCTACAAATCTTTTTTTTTTTTTTTTTCTTATTTTGGTTTATGATAAAATAGGTGTTGATATTCATGCCAACTATAATGCTGATATTTTAATCATATTTGAATGCTAGATATAAAAACTCATTTTAAAGGACTTCTTAAATTGCTTTTTTTAAAAAATTTTATGCTGAAATAGTTAATTTATGAATAATAAAAATTGTGATTAGTGAAACAGTGATTAGTTTTAGAAAGGTACTCTTTGAAAAGATATGTATCAAAAGAAAAGCAATTAAACATAGTGTCTTGATATAAAAAAAAATAACTTTAAATGGAATTTATGAATGCTTTTACCGGCGAGAAAGCATTTCTTGTTATTTCTAAATGATTTATCATTGTTTCATATTGTATTATTCATTAGAAATTAATTTATTTTAAAGTGATTTCTGTTATACTAATCATGTGATATAAGTGTTTTTTAATGTTTTCATTTATTCTATCCCATTCTAAAATTCATCATATTAATTATTATTTATTTGGCCAATAGAGAACCTGTTATAATAAATTATTTAAATATTTTTATTAATTTCAACATTATTACTCAAAACAAAGTACTTCTTTCAATTTTTTTTTTTTTTTTTTTTTTTATAAAATTTAAAATTTTCGGATTATGTTCTGCCATTTCATTACAATTTGACCATAACATACTTTGATTTGCAATGCAATATCAAGGTATGCTATGTTTTTATTGCTTTTTATATTAATAGGAAAGGAGCTTTAGGATCAATGTGTAATGATGGTCCACTTGCTTGTTTATCTCAATTTCAACCTCTCTTGTATGAATATTTCAAACAGTGTTTTATTCAAATTACTAATTTATAATTTTCAGCTGTGATACATTGATTCATCTGAAAATTTATTTTCAAATATTTATAATCCAACCACAATTATAATACAACTTTTATTCATTCAAAACAATTTACAATTTCTGTAATATAATTTTTTATAAAAATTTAATGTAGATAATACATTCTTGCTTAATACTATTTTATAATTAATTCTATTTATTATATTTTATAATTAAATATACTGAATCAAAGTTTTACAATTTTTATTTATTTTTACATTTTTGTGTTTCATAAGAATTTGTTTCTTGTGCTCATTTTTAGATCACATTAGAGAAATTAAAATCTTCCTCAGATGGCAGGGAACACAGAAAAAGTTGTGTAGTAGAAGATGTAATGCAAGACAGACGTTTACCTTTGTTTGGATATACATTAGAATCAATTACATTATTGTTGCTACCTATGATTCAAACTGGGTCTGTACAATATTTGTAATGCAATTTTTCAAAAAAAAATTTTTTAGAAAGGTTAAAAAAGATTTGTGTGCATTCAAATTTTTAAAAATTGGATAAAAATATTTTGTTTGATATAGTTTAATTATATAAAATTATATATTTACTGTCTATTTTTTTATTATGAATAAAGTGAATTCGATTTTGTACTTCTGAAAATTTGTTGTGGATAAAATTATTTATCAATCATTACATTTATTTTTACCTTTTTAAAAAAGAAAACATAATTTAAAGTAGATATGTGTAAGAAATATTTATTTTTATACATAGCACAAATATAGAGTTAAAGTACTGCATTTAAACTCTTAGAGCTGCATATTGTTTTTAAAAATGTATGTAGGTTTTAATTTTATAAGGAAATATGTGCCTCTGATTTAGAATGTATGGACAATATATGAATTCTTTTTAGTATTATAAATTTTGTGGGTTTCATTCTCTTTGGTTTGGAAATAAATTTATGAATAAATTTTACATTGATATTATAATTTAATTTTTGTATTTAATATAGGTTTTTTACTAAATTCATTAAAATTTTTAAATTAAGATTGATAAGATTATGATGTGCAACACTTGGTTTCAAAGAATTTAGGATTTGAAAATCTCAATTATGTTTAAAAAGAATTGTATAAGTCAGAATTTGATTATTTATTATTGTTCAGTTTTCTCCATGAATTATACATTTTATTTCTTAAATAATTGAATTTGCATTGCAATATCAAGATATGTTATGTTTTTGTTGCTTTTTATATTAATAGGAAAGAAGCTTTAGGATCCATGGGTAATGATGCTCCACTTGCTTGTTTATCTCAATTTCAACCTCTCTTGTATGAATATTTCAAACAACGTTTTGCTCAAGTTACAAATCCACCTATTGATCCTTTTCGAGAAGATATTGTTATATCATTGGTAACTTTAATTTTTACTATTTTTTTCTTATTGACGTATAACTAATTAAATTAGAATAATTTTTGATGTTCTTAAAATTCAACTAAATATCATAGGGCTTCCTACTTTCTTTATTTATTTTTGGCCTTTTGATGCCCTTTTCAAATAATTTACCCTCGTTATTGAAATTAATGTGTTGCAATAACTTAAATGTTAAGTCAGGATAGAAAGTAATATTTTTTGTTTGTTTCAGAAATTGTTCCTGTTGAATATTATAATTGAATTAGGCAATAAAAATGAGTAGTTTATTTTAAGGTGAAAATACAAGTTATAGAGAGAAAAAAAGAACTTTAAATTCTTAATTCCTATTATTTTCCAGCAGTATAAAAATCCCATTAAATAAAGTATAGATTATGTTTCCATATTATTTCATGCATTTTAAAATATTGAGGATTATGCTAAGTTCTAATCTGTTAAAATTGGAATTTAAGAAAAACATATGAAATTGTGCTTGTGTGTTCTAAAATGCTATTGAAGATAAAATGATGATGAATTATTTTCATCTTACAAATTAATCAAAAGTTCATTGTTTGATTGACTGGAAAGATTGCATGCAGTATTTCTTATAACCCTCTGATATTTTTCTTGTTAATTTTTATTATATTTTGAAAACTTTTAATGTTTTCCTCCACTTACATATAGTGATGTATAATTAAATGGAGAATAGATAAAATGAGTTTTACAGTTTCATGTTTCTTCCCTGTGCATAGTCTTATATTCCTAATTGGCTCTGGAAGCATATAATTTTATTAGGGAACATCCTGCTTCACTTCATATGGGGAACTCAAAGAGCATATAAGATTATTCCCTACTTTTTTGATCATTTGTATCTAACCAGAATTATGATGAGATTTATTTTATAACATTTCTGAATATTAGGTACCTTGCTAATAAAAAATTTTGGAATGGTTGAATCTCCAAAAAACTTTTTAATTTCCTTTCAGTATCAAAGAAATTAAAAAGTTTTTTGGAAACAAAATTTAATTGCATATTATAACAGGGATTCCCTTATGGGTAAACTTTACAAATTTTAAGACTTGTCAAAAAGTAAAACTTTTAAAAAAGGTTTTATAAATAAAAATACATGCTCTTTCACTCAAAAATTGCATTGTTAGAAATTCTGAGGGGGGGGGGGGGGGAATGGGAGAAGAGAAAAAAGAAAAAAAATCTTTCAAATTTAAGATTATTCTGATTTTTAAAATAATATGAATAATTTGTTTTTGTATCAAGTTCTGTGGAATGCTATCTTCTGCTTTCTTTTTCTTTTTTTACTTCTTTAAATAAAAAGCAAAATGGTAGGAAATTAATTATTTACCAATTGTCATCAACATGATACAAATGACCATTTATTATTTAATTTTATTTTTAGCAAAGAAAGATAATCGTCAACTTAATTTTTTAGCTTAGATTATGGTAGAGGGGGACACTATATTATACTCCTGATAGCAATTCAAACACTCATGTGTCGTACATTCTTTTTTAAGAAAAGCAGTCTCAAGAATTTTATTTTCTTTAATTCTCAATACTCCATGAACTTTTTAACAAAATTAAACTCATAACATAAATTTTGTCAATACCTTACTTTTTATGTGAAAAATATTGCAATACGTTGTAGATTAGACTCTCATACTACAAACTCCAAAACAAAACTCAAATCGTGTAATTATTTATTATTCTTCAAATCTACATAGCAAATTGGTTACAGAAACAATTAAGAAAAATTATTTTTTTAAAATAAACTTAATATAGTCTGTATACAAACTACTTGTGAAAAAAATACAAAATTAATCTACCAAAAGATATTTTAAAGAAGTTGATCAATTTATTTGAAGTTCTTGGATTAAGATGTTGTCTAACATGTTAAATACATTTAATAGCATGCTGTCTTTTAGAATCTGATTATTTATAAATTTTTTAGATGCATTCAGGTTGTCTTTGCTACGTTTATTTAAACATCCTACTTATGTGAAATTTAATATATATTTTATGAAATAATTTTTGTAATTATTTCTTTTTTAGGCTTGTCCTGTTGGACCTTCATTTAATATTCTTGAGCCTAGTTCCAAGCAGTGTCAAAGATTGTGGCTTGAGCAACCCATTTTGACTTTGTCAGATATGGTCGCATTAAAAAAAACAAACTACAAAGGTTGGAAGGTAGTAATTTATTTTGTTACTTTTAATTACTAATTTTGAGTTTCTGTTCAACTAAATACTATTTGTTTGCATAAATTTTGTCTTACACAAATAATTCATTGAAATTTAAGTTAAATTGTTTAGGAAAAATATAATTTAAGAAAGTGTCTCATATATATATATATATATATATATATATATATATATATATATATATATATATATATATATATAATTACAATGCCATGTAATATTCACCTATTTATGGATTTATCTCAGATAAGTGTAATATCTATAAATTTATGAATTAAGGTGAAACAAATGAAACATGATAGTAAAGTAAAATAATAAAATTTGTTTTGAAAACAGTTGCTCAACCATTTCATATTTTTTTAAAGGAATAAATCATCTTATGTCACATAAATTCTACGTTTTCCTAAACAAACTGCATTCAGATATTTGTACATTTTTTTTCTTTCAACATTCCTTATTTTTTTCTAAAAATTAATTTTCTTGTATCATGTTTCATATTTAAAATTATTCTAAATGTGAAATAATTTATAAAATACTACACACACAATATCATAGAATCTCTTCTTCGTTAAAAATTAATAATAGTCTGGTAAAAAACAATTGAAAATGAAAATTTTTCAGTTTGATACATTTTTTATATATATATATATATATATATATATATATATATATATATATATATACATATATATTTGTTTCCTAAAGCTTAGTTTATGAATATATATATATGCATGCACATACACATTCTTATGATATTTTTGTATACTGTTTTTGATATTTTTCATATTATAATGATAATTTAGAATTAAAAGGCCCTGTTTAGTATTTGGGTTCTATTTTATTGTCATAAATAAAAATATTATGTTTTTCAGACCAAAATTATAGACATTATTTACTCTGTAGAAGAAGGAATAAAAGGTCTTACTTCTGCTATAGACAGAATATGTACAGATGCATGTATGGCTGCTAAAAATGGATATAGTTTGATTATATTATCTGATAGAAAAGCTGACAAATACAATATACCTGTTAGGTAAGTATTTTTATGTTCATTATTCAATTGTTAATTATTTTCATGACCGAAATCTAGAAATTAGTCCTTTTGTTTTAAATTTATTTAAATCTGAAGGGAAAAAGTCATCTGGTGTTTAATTTATGAAACTATTTTGATAATAGAATGTGTCGAATGAATTATTTGTTTGCTATTCATTTTTTTTTTTTTTTTTAAGATTTATAGGCTAGAGTTTTGTTTCATTATTTGAATATTTTTATATTTACATTTTGCTTAATTATTTCAGTATATTAAGTTCACATTCTTTTATTTTCCTGCAATGGATTAGGAATCATTTTTAAAAAAAAAAGTTATATACATGTTACTTTATCCTTTATTTTTGTAAATTATTCCGATATTTTGCAGCAATAAAGAAATTAATGAAATTTCAAGGGATTAAATACTATCATTTCTGAATGATGGCAAAATTTCTATTGAAAATCCATATTATAATAAATCAAATGTACTACATTATTGGATAGATGGTTGCTTAATCTACTTAGCCTCTTTGTTCATTATTGTAATTTTGGAATCAGAGCATTTTAAAATTATTTTTATGTAAATATTCCAATCATTCAGCTTATGACTACATTATTATTGATTTACATTCATACATATGAATTATTACATTTGTGTGTATGTATATATTTTGAGTATATATTTATGTATGCAATATATATAAATTTACTTGTATTTTGAATATGTGTACTTACTAATAGAAATTTTACATTAAGGTGAAATTTTTGATTTAGATGATTTTTATAAGTATGCTTATAATTATATTACTCATTGTTTGTACAGAATATTTATAAAAATATTCTCAAATGTAATGTTTAATATATTATTTAATTTCCATTCAAGACTGTTTAGAAAAACTTATCCTACATTTTAAAGCTACCATGACAACTATTGTTATCTTTTTTCTACTTTACCTCATGTGAAATTTGATTTCCTTATAAACCAGGAACCGTAATTAATTTTTTTCTGGCCTTTTTATTTGGCTTATTTGCATGTTCATCTTTCCATTTAAAGGATCTGAATTTATGTTTGGAGTATAATATCTAATCAGCTTACAACTTTGTTTTTCATTGCAATTTTTCACACTCTTATTTTAGGAAATTGATATGAATGTAGCACATAATCTTCTAGTTCCTGTATAGAATCTAACTTTTTTTTTTTAAAAAAAAAAAATTAAATATGTATTTCAGTTCATTTACCAATAATAGAACATTTCCAAGTTATTTTAAAAATAAATTTGAGAGTGTATATACAAATTTATCTCCCATTTTACCTTTACCATTTTTCATTGTGAAGTTCAATTGGTTATCAACCAATGGTGGTTACTAATTTTTATGTGATTTTATTTTTATAGCACTTTCTATCAGTCTTTAATTTTTTCTTCTGGAATTTTTAAAACTTCTTGATGCAATAAATCTTATGCTGTAGACAAGATGGTTGATTTTAAATTGAAAAGAATTTATAATTTTATCTTTTCCTGTTTCCTTAATGGTATTTTATGAAGTATAAAATTGTAACATTCTAGTTTTCATATGTCTAATTTCTGTAAGTTAAAAAGTTGCCTACTATATGTTAAATAAAAGAAGAATCCATTGAGCTTTAGGGAAAAAAAGGATATTCTTTTTTCTCCGTCAGTTACAGCTTTTGGATTTGAAGGCCTTTTGGATCATTCAAAAAGACTAACTAAAAGGCAGGAATATTTTTCTTCTTTAAGACTGAGAATTTCTAATTTATTCCCTACATTGATTTGCATTTGTTTTTAGTTAATTTTAAAATTAAAACTTTCACAAATACTTTTAATAAATGTCTTTAAAAGAAAATAATAATAAAAAAAGCAATAGTTCCAGTAATTTATGATATAAAATACTATATTTGTAAAAAAAAATCAATTTAAAGTGTTATTTCTTTGAGCAAATACTTGATGACTGTTTTTTTAATACATTTGATTCTTTTTATGAAATAGTGCCTTGTTAGCATTAGGAGCTGTGCATCATTATCTTATCACCAAACGTCAGCGTATGAAAGTGGGATTAATTGTGGAGACTGGAGAAGCTAGGGAAGTTCATCACATTTGTGTTTTACTCGGCTATGGTGCAGATGCTGTATGCCCTTATTTAGTTTATGAAACTGCTTTTGCTATGAGCTTAGAAGGCCACTTCATTCCGAAGTTGAATGAAAATGATATTGAAACTAATTATATTAAAGCAATAAGTACTGGTATTTCTAAGGTATGTTCCAGAGTATTATTTTTATTAATAGTAGTTATTATAGTAATGTTATATTCACTTTTTTTCTATTATTATAGGTAATGACAAAAATGGGAATATCTACTCTTCAGAGTTACAAGGGAGCACAGATCTTTGAAGCTTTAGGATTAGGTGATGAAGTTATTGAGAAATGTTTCAAGGTAATAAATTATTAAAGGAAAGCTATATATACAGAGAGAGAGAAACTATGGAATTTAAATAATGCAAAGTGTTTCCCTTAAGAATATAATTGATTTATTAAAGTATTTTCAAATTCATAATTTGAAAGTAAAAGGATTTATGAATGCATTTTTGTAAACAAAGTTCTTTTTTAAATAAATATTTTCTACTTAACTGTAAAGGAGCTGTTTTAATATGCATCTAGTCTGTCTGTATAACTAGTGCTATAACGTTTCTTTTTTACTATTGTATATTGACTAAATATATTCAAACTGAAAAATATTTTTAGTTACCTTTTAAAAATTTTATTTCTTTTTTAGAGGTAATATAATTGTACTTGTATTACCTACATGAGGAAAATTTTTAAAAACCTAATTAGAAGAAAATAACTCACCAGATAAATTGCATATATAGTTTTAGGTTATTGAAATAGATACTTCTGTTGTCTGAAATAGTGGTATCATAATTCATTAAAAGTAAGATGATGTTTTGATATGAAAAAATTATATTTTTGAATAGCTGATGTTTTCATATTTTAGAAATATATGAATATGCTTCCTTTTCTTTTGATTTCTCATAGCTGGCTAAATCTAATTCTAAAAAAAAAAAAAAAACTCTTCAATCTTCTCTATTTGAAATTAATTACAGAATAGACATATAACATTATTTTCTACAGAAATTGTATTTCTGAATCCTAGAGTAAATGTTTTACATTAAATAAAAGATGTGTATGTATGTGTGTAAATATATGTATTTATTCATATTAATGTATATATATTGTACTAGCTGATACCAGCTCGCTTCACTGAGAAAACGATAATATTATATTTTGGAACCTAAACATAAAAAATATCAAGAAAATTTTCAATTTTTAAAAGATAGTAATGAAAATCTAAATTTCAAATTTTAGGAAATTGATTGTCTGTAATAATGGTTATCCAGAACTTTTTAGTGGTATTTCGCATATATATATATATATATATATATATATATATATAGATTGTCTTGCGTGTGCTCTACTCCGTAAAAAGTCGCCATTTTAGTATTTTTCAAAATCCCACTAAGTTTTGGAGCTAAATTACACTTTCACCAACCGTGGGGTTCCACACTGATTTATTGCTATCGCTAAATATGTACGTTTCCTATATTCGACATGTACAGAATTTCACATAAAGAGCTCCTTAGCCTAAATCTTGCCAATCCTCCTGCAGCGCTTCAATATTAAATTATTTGGTATTTTTCCATTCCGCACGCTCAAATATCACCAAGTAAACATAATTGGTGACAATACACAGTATATATATAAGAATATATATTCCGCTTGGCGTCGGTCATATCATTTTTGGCGATAAAGTCGCCAAAATTACATAACCGACGGATAAGAGTAGATTAACGGATGGAAATTATATTTTGGATAAGACTTCCGTAAAATCCGTTCTTAGTGAGCGTCTACATCGCAAAATGAGTAACTATACTAAATTTCAAGTCAATCGGTTGAATAGTCTTAGAGATTTCATGATGAGTCTATATCTTATATATATATATATATACCAAGAATTTGAATTTCTCTTTTGAACTTCAATGCCTACATTCCATTCATGTTTTTTTTAATTTATTCTATGTATTCTAGTGCATAAGTTTTGTGCCTTCATTGATTTTTAAAAAAATATTTTTGATAAATGTTGTAGTGAAATTAACAAAATACTCATTCTCAATTTCTAATCCCTTTGTAATTTTTTTTCTCTGGAGAATTTATTAATAGTCTCTTTTCTATAAGAGTGTGTTAGTTATAAAAAGCTCAAAATTATGAGTTTTTATCATTGTAATGGGCAAAACCATACACTCTTTAGCAAATCAACATTTTGTCTTTGACAAAAACTAAATAAGTATTCTCCTTTTAAATATTACTAAGATAAACTCTTTTAATCTTAACTTCATTATTTCAGCTTGTCTTCAAAAATAAAGAAGGCCGTGATAGCATGGTGGTCAAGGTTGTGGGTTTGCAGCTGGCATTTTGTTGTCTGAGGTTTAAGCCCTGATTCCATTAAAAGATCTGCTGTGTAGTAGGGCTGATGCAGGTTAAATATTTTGAGGTCCCAAATCCTCCCGTGGTCAAGGTTGGAAGTTTGGAGAGGGAGAGGCCATCTTGGGTATGGTCTTGATTGCTTGACCGAGTTTATAAATTACGAGGTCCGGCGCCGTTATCCCTTTTGTTGCTTCTCATTGCGGCATTTATAAGCAATCGCACAATAGCTCATGAAATTAATTTTGTGAAGACATCAGTTCAATTGAGCTTTGTAAGACAAATAACTTTAATAAAATATTTTTTTTAAAAGTTGTAACTTTAACTTTGGTTAACTAATCCATTGCTCATCATTCAAACCACATTATTCCAATGGAGTTTGATACATAGAACATGAAATAATGGTAATATATCTATTTTAAAAATTCAGCAAAATTCATTTAAGATAATGTTTGTTGAAGAAAAAGTATCAATCTGACAAATGTCTTTAAACAGTAGCATTTGTAAAAGTATTATATAGAAAGGCCTGATTTAGGAATGCAGACATTTAAATTATCCAATTGAAATATGTAGAGTATGTTCTAGTTGTGCAGATTGCATTAAAGAAAAGACTAACATCTTTATTATAATTTATTTTTATTAAGTAAAATAATATAGATTATATTTAAAGTAAAAGATTAGTGCTTGTTGTATGAATCTTTTCAAGACGGGCATCCCATATATATATCACTCACGATCATCTTTCACAGCTGGGCATCCCACCCATGCATCACTAGAGAATAAACTCAGGGGCTGGACAATGTATATATGCATTTAAAGGTGGAACTTTTTAAAGGCCTCCAGATGGCGTCCTATGTCCATTACTTTTGATAGTTTTAGGGTTCTGATCTTCAATTTGATCACAATCTGCCTTTGGTATTTATCACGTCAGCTGTTGTGGGGGAGGATGGAAAGCATAATGTAAAAAATTGAGCCCTGCTCTTAAATTCCCTTGTGATATAAACATTTGCTTTTCTAGTTTCTGTTTGAATGCTTTTATATTGTTTTTTTTTTTTTTTTTTTTGCTGCTTTATATTTATTTATTCTTTTTAGAGTTTTACCATCACTACTATTACTCTGCAGTGCTTTCAGATATATTTTGCGCATTTATATTTCCCTTTTTATTTTGGAAAGCCTTGACTCCAGTTTATTTTGGCAAGAAAGTGTTGTTTATCGGAGGAAAAATATATTCACATGGTCAATGAGTCAATTAATCATGAGATTGAAAATAATTTTCTTGAGAGTTTAAAAGCAATATTTTCAGGAATTCTGTTATGAACATTTTGTTAGAGATGGACAATACAGAACTTTGCATTTCTCAGCACTTTGAGATTTACCACCCTCAATCTTCATTTTAAATTTTGCTATTTCTTGTAAATAGTCTTTATTACTTTTAAATTTATTAATATATTTTGTCAATTAAAACTTTGAAATAGTTTCAATTGTGCTCCTGAAAATTATTTCTCAAGATGAGTATAGTATATATATATATATATATATATATTATAAAGTAATGAAAAAATATTATTAAATGCTAATTTTAACATTTTTGACAAATTAAGTATCAATATAAAATGATACCAAAAATTACAATGTTAGAACTGTAATCTTTTTTTTTTTATATAAGTTTGACTTAATGATGCAAACCCCTTGTTCAGTGAGACAACTCCTTTTGACAATCTTCCATCCCAAGGGAACATCATAAACAAAGGCATGCCGTCTCGAAGGGGATGAAATGTGTTATACAAAGTAAAATTTTTCCACCTTGAAATTTGGTAACTGGAAAAGGAAATAATGCCTTCAAGGATGCATCATCCATTATGGGTGTGTTTTGGTTCCCAGGAGTTCAGATTTCTGTAAAGTCAAGTCTTGAACTTAATTTAAATTCATATGCCACAAAAAGTCCTCTGATCTTTCTAAAGGGTCACAGCTGCCATTTAGCTGACATCTATGTTGAAATGTAAAGGGCTTCACAAGATGATTTGTTAGTTAAATGTGGTCACCGCAAGTGATTAATACAAATTTTATTTTCATTGTTTTTATGTAAATCAAAATTATGTGACAATGGCCTATAACATAGCTTTAATGCTATATTAACTAAACAAAATCAAATTATTTTGAAATGGATAAACAATTATATATATAATTTATTAGTATGTGTTTATTTTGTTTATATTTTAGTTTCATCAATCTTTTAGTCCTTTTTTTAATCAATTTTTACAGAATACTCCTTCCAGGATTGGTGGAGCTGACTTTGAG
>BMAW01093982.1:0-10000 GCA_019974015.1 Nephila pilipes
TTGGTATTGCTTCGTTCAGGTACATTGTTGCTACTTGATTTTACATTAAATTGTTGATCAATTTGCTTGAAGAGTATACTTAAAATTTAATGTAATACTGTTATTACCAAACTCAGATTATCTCCTCAAAAATGTTGATGGACAGTTTAACTTTTTCCTTCAAGCTTCAAAGTGTCATACAGAATACATTGAATTTCTTTGATAACATATACACAGAATTCATGGTTCAAATATCTATATTCCATTTTTCTAGGCCTAATAAAAAGATTCTAAACATTTTATAGCTGTAGATAATTGAAAGCACTTCATCTCGTCTTATTTTTGATTGGGTTTATCATATTCATAGTATGGAAAGAGAAACATGCTTCTTTTAAAATTTTATTGTTTTTTTTCTGTTAGCATGGCAATATCAAAACTCATACCTAACTCCTTATCATCATATTCAGTCATTCACAATCAACATATTGAACTCAAACTGGTACCTTTTGGTTATTCATTTCAGATGATTTGGAAAATGATTAAATTGAAATTTACGTGAAATTATCATTGAAACTTTCGGATATTAATATAAATTAAGAGTTGTGGAAAATAATCTGAATGTGCGTTGGAATAATGATACTTATATCGAATCATTTAACTTCTGGGAAAAATGCAAGAGATTAACGAAAAGAAGGAAAAAAATGTATCTTTATCAACTGATATTGAACTTTCTACTCTCATTGAAGGAAATATTTTTTAACTTACATTTCTTTTGAATATATATATATATATATATATATATATATATATATATATATCTGTGTATTATATTTTGAGAGAGAGAATATTTCAAAAAATAATTTTTCATAATCTTACAGATCTCTTATATTAGTGACAACGAATTGTCAATTCATTTTCGTTAATATCTTAAATGAATGTAAAGGTATAAAAATTCCTAAAATAAATACAAAGAATTGTGTAATTAAATTGTCGTCAGTTTTGTCGATTGTTTGTGTGATTGTTTGTGACCGTGTAGCCGGTGTTGATGCACGTTAAAAGTGTCAGGGCCCAAATTCCTCCCGCTGGCGTGGTATGGAAGTTAGGAGGGGGGCAGCTGAGGTGTTGTCCACGTCACTTGACCGAAGTTCAAAATTACGAGGTCCGTCGCCAATAGCCCTCGTGTTGCTTCTAGTGCGACGTTAATAAAACCAAACTTAAGATACAAGCAATTAACATTCGAAAAATCTAGAAACAGTGGGGAAAGAATGACATAATTACACACACATATATAATATATATGTGTGTGTATGTGTGTGTTTTAGATTGCTTACTTTTTCGATTAATTTTTGGTTTAATTAATATTACACAATTTGTTTAGATTTTTAATTAGTTCTACAATATGTTTATGATTAGCTAAGTGTTACTTGGTATTTTGCTCTGTATTGAAGATGCTTTCTATATTTATCTTCTTTATCCTGTGATTGATTTTTTGAATTTGCTGATTTTCGATTTGTTATCTTATTTTTTTATATAGTGTAATTCACTGAAGTGGGATGGTGTGATCAGTAATTGCCGGTAGAAACACAAATTATTCCATTTCAAAATTTAGAACAGTATTAATTACATTATTTCCATTACTTTAAATTTTGCTTTTCTCTTCAATTTCTTAAAAAAAAATTGGTTCTTTAATGGATTGTCTCAATTTTTTAGGTTTTAAATTTTGGTTTGTTTAATTATTTAAGTAAACTTTTATATGATTTTCATAAATATTTAGTTTTATTCTATTAATAGTGTATTGTTTGTATATATATAGATGCAAATGCAGCCATAATATTCAATGCGTATATATAAATGAAACTAGTAAATCCTATTAAACTTTAATACATTGTATTCAAAATTATTCTATAGATAACAATCTAAAAAAATCATATAGAAAGGAAAAATCATAAGTATACTATTGAGCATTGACTTAGATGTTACAATGTTTCATTCTATTTATCTCTTTTAAAGTTTCAATCTATTTTACTACTTTTTATAAATTTACATTGTTTTCCTTTTAATTTCTTGCTTTTAGAATTTACCTGAAATATATAATCTTTTTCTTATACAGTTCTTTTATACTGATATTCCTTATTTACTTAGTATTTTTTAATATTAATTTTTCTTTATTTACAATGATTTATTTGTATATCTATATAGCTTGGTATATACGACTATGAATTTTACTCAATAAAGTAATATAGATTTTCCCTTGTTTATTATAATATATATATAGTATATATATATATATATATATATATATATATGTAACTTTGAGTAGTATATATACATACACAATGCAAGTTATTTTAGGTAAAAGTTATGATGGTTTTTAATTTAATGTAAATCATTTTTAAATGTTTCAATAAAAAACTTAATATGAGCAATCATTTTTAACGCACCTACATGATGTCCTTCTTTTATAGCTATATTTATTTTTTAAATTTATTACAACTTTCTAAAATATTTCTTACAACTTAGTTAATAATAATTCTAAAAATATTAATATATGTTATTAAAATAAAATTTAAAACTGTATCTTTTGTCACAAATATTGCTAATTACTTAATTACCTATAATTTTTAATTGCATGTTTCAATATTTTGTTTCATATAAATTGAAATTAATTTCGAGTATAGAAGTGTCTCTTGCAACAAGATATGAAAAATACCATGCTACTTACAAAATTAAATTGTTGCTATTTTATATTTCAAGCGAAACATATAAAAGGAAAGACAGGTAAACGAAATTTAAAAAGTAAAATTTTTTTGGTGTTTACAAAAATATTACAGTTTTTAAAAGGAAATAGAGACGAAAATGAGAATGGGATAAAAAAAAATGTAGAAAACAAGAAAAATATTTAAATAGTTTTTTAAGCAAAAAATAAATATTGATAAGTTAAGATATTTAAATAAGAAAGGTAAAGAGTAAATGTAATTATAATTTAAATTCAAAGCAATGATAAACATAAAAACATTTTAGGGAGTAGTAATTTAATAAATTCTATCTACTTGAGTGAAGGGGCTTTTGAAATGATTATGAAGTCACAGAGAGCTTCTTTTGAAAGACGTGGCGAAATATTTACTATAAATGACAGAAAAGTGAAAAATAATCATTATTATCCTTAACCCCGAAAAATGACCCTTTTTGTGTCAACTATATCTCCTTAAAACATTTTACAGTAAAAAAGATCAAAAATTGAAAAATAATAATAAATAAAATCATACAATTATATATATACATATATGGCATCCAATTCCATTTAAAGCAGATTTCTAATAGGATAGCAAAAACTAATTATTTCTCTCCATTACTGCTGTCATAAATACACTTGTGAACCTAGAATATTTCACTGTACTGAGTGCAACATCACCTTTTTGGCATGTTAAAGGGGGTTGGGGGAGGGTCAAATCTACTCACGGCGGCGCGATACCGTTCCCCATCAGCAATGGCATGGCTTCGTGACTGAGCCTTATGTGAACTCTTGACATTTTGGCCGTGCCGCTGCACGAATTATTGCGAAAATTATTCTAGGGGTATAAAAAATAATAAATAAAAGAAATGTGTTTGTGGAATGGGGTTGGTATCATATATTCTGTGGTTTCAATGAGAGTGCCATGTGGTTACAAACGAACCCTCTTGTTTTGGGGTCTAAGAGGCTTCTAAATAACTCCCCAAAAAAGAAACATGGGGGTGAAAAGATCAACTATGTTTCCGCGATCGTCTGATAATTTTTTTTTTTCGAAAGCGAGATAGAAGATTCGGGTTTCGGTTAAGGGATCGAACTTTTGTTTTATGTTGTGCTTGACCAATAAGGTAAAAGATAATTAGTGATAAAAAAAAGAAAGGGCTTTATACTTGCTTCAATTTATGAATGAACTTCAATTTAATGAATTATTATTTCACTGTGCAATGTGCGAATTGTATGTTCACTGCAAACTTGAAAAGTAATTTTATTTCTAGATTTTTTTCAAAATTCAGATATTTAATGGTGTTCATTTTCGTGCTGAAAACTGCCGTAAACAACGTGAAATTTTCAGATTTAAGACATATCCGAGTAGGATATTCCCTTATAATTCACAATATTTTTAGAATAAAAACTATCTTTGCGGAAAGGAAGGGGGGTGGGCATTTGTTTCGAAAGAAATAGGAAATTAAATCCATTTCTGATTAGAAAAAGAATGCACGATTATTCACTTAAAATATAATACAAAGGTATATATGAAAATATTTTATTATTTTTCTATGAATACTTCTTTTATTTGTTTATATGATTATTTACTAATATACACGAATGTGGTATGACATATATGCATGTGTAATTAATCCATGTGAATGTTATATTATAGCGTAGAATATGCAAGAATTTTACTTTGTTTACCTAAAATTTACATTCTTTTTTTTTTTTCACATTACAGCGATGAAAATGAATGAAGAGATAAAATTTGTTTTTCTGTAAAATTTTGCTAAAATAATAGTCAATCTATAACAGTTAATGTTTTGAAAACAATTACATATTTGTGAACATACTCAATAAGCTCTGCAATTATATTTTATTATTATATAGTCCTTAAAACTTCTTTATTTCTCTTTAGAGCAGAGTATTTCCTGATCAAATTATTTCGAATAAAATCGTAAACAGGACATATATAGTTAAAAAGAAAAAATACAAATAAATAATTAATCAAAAAAAGATAATAAGCTATCAGAAAAAAACTATTTAGTAAAATTAAACCACTAATAATGTAATTAGAATTAATTACAGAATAAAATCAAAGTCAAAACTTGATAATAGAAAATCGTTATTGCAAACAAAATAAAACTAAAATATATTGATCAAAATCATAAAAATACCTTAAAAGAAAAAAAAAATGTTTCAAAGATGGACACTTAAAAGCATAGGAAAAAGATGAAAGTCATACATAAAAAATAATAAAACCCCTCAAAAATTGAAATAAAATAATAAAAATCCTGTCCCAGTCTGTAAGCTGTGACAATATTTTGTACATATATGTATATTATAATATATATATATATATATGTCTTCAACTGTTATACAAATAGAGAAATTGATAAAGAGAACAAAATTGAATTAAATTAGAACAAAGAATATTTTAAAAATTAACACAGAAATATATGTGAAGGCAGGCAGCGAGAAGTTTTTCCTCAGATCATGCCCCTTGATCGTGGAGGCCAACTAAACAGATATTTAAAAAAAAATCATAATGTGAGTCAGTCTAAGTTAACCACATATTTCCCTTAATATCTGGCCTTGCTGTTGTACCACCATTCTCAGTGTTATCACTGTACTTAAAAGCATACATAAAAATAACGACAAAGGTCATAGTTAGCATACATATCACACTTCACTGAATGAATACCAATTGAATTTTTTATTCATAACTGAGGAAATTGTTTCTGAGACTTCACAAGAATTTTTAATGAAAAGGTCTGGGGTACATAGCAGCATTATATATAATGTAAAAAATGCATTAATCTTGCATGTCATCCCCTTCCCCCTCCCGATCGAATTAGATAGATTTTATTTACACTCTATTATAGCATCAATTTTTTTTTCGTGGGAATGGAGCTTGTTTTTTTGTTTTTGTTTTTTGTTTTGGTTAATAATCATATTACCAACGTAAAAATAGGATTTAAATAAAAACCCTGCATTTTTTTTTTCCTTCAGAGAAGTTCGTTACTCTCAAAACCTTCGCACTCGGTAGAAGTCGATATAGAATGCTGTTGAAAAATCTGCATTTTCGATTAAAGATTAATATTTCCAGTTCAATTTTCTGCTTGACGGCATAGCTGAAAATGAGTTACGGTTGATTTCCTGATGAAAAAAAAAATAATTAATTGAAAAGTCATGTCAATTTGGAATGGGAGATTAGATTATAAAACTAGTTCCTTTTTTTACCAAGAATCAAGAGTAAATTTCTTTTTGGAAAAAAATGAAGATGTTATGAGACCATGTAATCTCCATTTCGAACAAATAGTAACATTACCCATAAAGAGGTCAAATAAATTTATTCTAAGTGGAAATTTTTAAAATAATGGCAGAAAAATCTTATTTTAGGTCATATTTAAGTTCATAATATTTGAATAATTTAATATTTTTATTAAATAAATTATTCAAACAATATACTCCCAATGCAAACCAAATATTCAAAGAATAATATAGGTTTGGAACTTAACTGTGCATTTTGTTTAGCTCATCCTAAGCATTCTAATTCAAAATATTTTAATATGTATGTGCGATTTGAAAAAAAAAAAAAAGATATTTTATTGTTAACATATCTTATACCAAAATGTTTTATATAATTATGTCCACTGTATTTGATGAAACCTTAATGATTTATAATAAAGATTTGAATGCTTGTAAATTGTAATTAAGACAGGAATATATTAATCGAAAATTTAATTTTGCATTACTTTTGGAATTTCAGTTCTGTTTATTTTGCACATTAAATTAAAGTTATAAAATTCACGACTTTTAAAAAATAATGCATTACTTTTCCTAATATAAGATTGTATTTTTTTATTAATTTAAGTAATGTATTTTTTTTGTGTCTAAAATAAGATTTAAATTAAATAAATCTTAAAATCATATTATGATGTACGAGGATCGTTCAATAACTTTTTTGAAATTCCAAGAAATGGTGCTCGTAGCGTCGAGAAAGATTTTTTTTTAGTAAACACCTTGACTCACTACTCAAAAAGTGAGTCTAAGTCTCAGTTACTCGTATACGTAATCATGACGCCTTTTCCCCCTCAAAAATTCTTCATCATAACTTTTCCGGCCGATAACACCATCTTTGCAGTTTTGGGAAACGATTCACAGGAAATAACCTAATGTTTTGAATTTTGCTTGTTTTCCGGGACATGATTATGATTTCAGGTCTCGCCGACGGTGCAACTCGACGCAGCAGCAATCGCATTTTGATATGGCAGCTAATAACTACTATATAAAAACTAACTTATGAATCAATGTTAAATTTGTTTCGGCTCCGCTTAACATATGTCAACACCCAATGATAACAACAATTTACCATAATGATGCCATCGTCTTCAAATACAAATACTTTTTTAACCATCCTCGTGTTATGAATCAAAATCGTACTTATATGTCACATTGTGAATATATATTACCTTAATTATTATTCTAGGATTAACTTGGAACAATTTTCTGAGCTCCTTTTTTTTTTGATAAATTTTGTCTGAATGTGATAAAAAGGAAGGAAAGTTACTATCGTAAAAGTTCAATGAATTAATTCTAATCAATACTTTTAAGATAAAGCAATAGTTGATATTTTTATTGCTATTCGTAATTTTTAATTTTTCGACCGTGCACAGCAGCTTCAAAACTTTCAAATACTTCACTTATATTTTGTAAACGTGTATGCTCGTACTTTTGTATGTACACATGTGATTGTACATTATTACATCATGAGAAGACTAAGCAACACTTTCCTTTTGATATGTGTATACTTTTCCAATTTAAAACTCGTGATAATATAGACAGACACGCACGCACGCACGCACGCACGCACACACACACACACACACACACATATATGTGTGTGTGTGTGTGTGTGTGTGTGTGTGTGTGTGTGTTACCGGCAATGTATGGAAAGCCAGCATTCTACAGTATACCTAGGCATTGTTTATAATGCCCGGCGGTTTTAGGCAATGTATGAAATATGAGAATTATTACATACTTTTGCTAAGCATTGTGTATAATACCTAGGCATTCCATGGAATAGCAAATGCTTAGGCATTGTATGAAAAAGGTTTTGATAATGCTATTACAAAAATGACGTGAATTCCTCAAAAATTCAAAAGTTACTCTGAAAAAATAATGAGAATACCATTAAAATTTTTTCTTCAAAATACATAAAGGAAAATGAAAGCTGTACAAAGCAAAATTTATTCCTTTCTTATTAAGAGAAACTAAATTTTCATGTAAAAATAAGAAATCAAAATTAACTCACTTGTAGCAACACGGTAGGCTCTTGAATGACATTTTGAATTACATTTCATTACATTTTTCTCGCAAAGACATTTCATATTTTGGCACTTTGTTTCACACATGCAATCCTTGGTCACTTCCACTGAACGGAGAAATTGTAGCTAACCGGAGAGGAATTTTATGGTCAGGAATATCTTCAATTCTAAGCAAGTTCTTAGGAAATAAAATGAATTGGGATCTCTCATATACTTGTTTTAAAATTCTTTCAGAAGTTCCAAGTCGGTAGGAACCATCCTCTGGTAGAAAAAACTTTGAAAGTCCTTCTTTAGGTTTGCAGCCAAAAAGTGCTTCGTATGGTGTGCTTTCGATTCCAAAATGATAAGCTATATTTTTCATAAATTGAAGGTAAAGCAGTCCGTCACTTCACTAATCAGATTTGTTATTCGGCATCCATATACGGAGCATATTTTCGATATCTTGATCAGCTCTTTCGATACGACCCTGACTTAGTGAATGGCGAGGTTTCCGATGGGTAATCTTCAGTGCTGACCAAAACTCCTTTAAGCTGGTCATCATATAATTGGCGATTTCCCTACCATTGTCAGACTGTAATATAAATGGTGCTCGAAGTAACAAGCATACATCCACTAGGTTGTAGGCTACTTCTTCAGCTCTTTTTGAGGTTAAAGACACAGTGGAAAATTAATTTTTTGTTGAACAAATTAAAGTAAAATTGTGTATTTTGACACCCTCGAACAAACCGTAAAGTGCAACTGATAAATTCTAAGTCTGGGGCTCGCGTTAAAAGTCAAGTATCTTGTCATGCGATATTCGAGACGAATCGGAGATGTATTTCGTACTTTGCCTGTAACACACACACACATATATATATATACAGGGGTTGGACAAAAATATGGAAACACCTTTTAAAAAACATGTTTCTTTGCTTAATATGGTGTAGGAAACCCGTTGGCATCCAAAACAGCTTGCAGTCTTCTCGGAATGGATAAATACAGTTCCTGTATGTGTGCCAAGGGAATATTATACCATTCTTCCTGCAAAACGGTGGCAAATTCAGATAACGATGTTGGCGGTGGATAACGAGAACGCACTTTCCGTTCCAATGTAGACCACAAAGGTTCGATAATATTCAGGTCTGGTGACTGTGGTGGCCAGGGGAGATGGGACAAATCCTCCTCGTGCTCAGAAAACCAGTCCTGGACAATGTGAGCTGTGTGAACAGGGGCTTTGTCGTCTTGGAAGACACCATCACCATCGGGGAACAAAGTTTGTACCATGGGAGGAACTTGATCTGCCAAAATGTTCACATAAGTCTTGGCAGTCATGTGCCCTGACACAGTTATCATGGGGCCAGCAGAGAACCACGATATGGCTGCCCAAACCATAACAGAACCCCCGCCATGTTTCACTCTTGGCAACAAGCAGTCTGTATTATAGGCTTGAGATGGCGTTCTCCAGACGTAAACTCGGCCAGAAGTGGGAAACAATGTGAAAGAAGACTCGTCAGACCATATTACACGTTTCCACTGCCCTATAGTCCAGGCTTTATGACTTAAACACCACCTTTTCCTGTTACGGGCATTAGCATCACTGATGAGTGGCTTCTCAATTGCAGCACGGCCAGAAATTCCCTGTTTATGAAGCTCCCTTCTAATTGTTTTGGTACTCACAGGGTTCTGTAACACAACATTCATTTCAGCAGTAACTTTTGCAGCTGTGGTCTTCTTATTTTTCGTCACAATTGCCCTTAATGATCGTCTGTCACGATCACTCAGCACACACTTTCATCCGCGCTGTGATTTAGCAGATGATGTTTTTCCGCTTTTCAAATATGCGGAATAAATCTTCGATACAGTACCTCTTGAAACACTAAACATCTCGGCTACCTTGCTTACGGAAGCACCTACCATACGTGCTCCAACAATTTGCCCCCGTTCGAAGTCTGTTAACTCTGACATAATGCAATGACAACCTCACATAACAGTACTC
>BMAW01093983.1:10838-55390 GCA_019974015.1 Nephila pilipes
GAAAGTTGTGCCACCAATCGTACACCTTCCTATGAAAGGTGTAACAAAGGAGAACCTTGGTTAGTGCGGTTTTAAAAATTGTGATTTTAATTAATGTGCAGCAAATGTTTGGATAATTTCTTGAAGTATGGGGTGTTAATTTTTTTATTATTGCGTCTTTTTAATTCACAAACCACTGTAAGCGTTGGAATTCTTACGACTCTAATGATAATTATTTCTATTGCTTATTTATTGAAGTGGTTTTGAATTATGCGAGATGTGAAGGATCCAATAACCCCTTAATCACAGAACTATTGCTTACTGATATCTCTAAAATGGCTTTAATCTAACAGAAATGATTAGTTGTATTAATTGCTTATTCTGGCAGGTGTACTAGCAAATGACGTTAATCTATGATATAATAATCAATCGTACAAAGGATTAATAGTTAATAGAAGAATTGAAACAGATATCTGAAATACTTCCGATTTAGTTGCTTCCAGTAAACTAGATAGTTAAAAAATGCCTTGCATTTTATTTCAATACTTTAGCTGTTCACAAAATAGTATTTAATTTTTATGTAGATATTTCTATCGTTCTCAGTTAGTTTGAATATGATAAATTTCATTTTAATTTCACACATCAAATAATAACCTTTGCTATAAACATCCATGTTTGGGATATATGAATAAACTACGATCGTTATTATTTATTTTAGCGATATTTTAGTGCGGCAGTTTTTTCAGAGTTATTTAATTATTAAATTAATTGCATCGAATAAACAGAAAGCAATTTTAAAAAAATATCCTTAAGTTTTTATTTCCTTTATAATTAGTAGTATTCACTGTTTACATAGCAACAAATACCATCTCTCTCTTTTCATTGGCATTTTTATGCAAAACTAGCGATTTAAGAGTTCAGAAAAAAGCTCCCTAAGATAATGTAAAGTTTTATTTAATTTGCTCTTAAATACTGCATAAACAAAAAAAGAACTATTCTCCTTATAAACATTTCATCTAAACGTCAAGAAATACTTAAGAGCTTTATTTTTACTAATATTTTTTAATCATTTTTTTTTTCCTTTGGAAATTGTGAATAACAATTTTTTTCTCAGAGCACAGAACTGACAATTTCCCTTGCATGTTATCATTATGTGTTTGAACATCGCGGGTGTGAGAAACGCTTACTTGAATATTGAGTTTTATTTATTTATTTTTTGCACTTGCATGATTTACTTTTTTTGTACTCATTAGTTCTTTTTTCAAATTTAAGTTGTTGAGCATATTTGAAAGATAAAAATATGGGGTTTTTTTGTGAAACATGGCACTGATACATAGATTCATTTTTACTCTTCAAAATGAATGCAATTAATACTGAGAATGTGTAAAATATGTTGCTCGTAAATTATTATTTGCCCTTTTTCGTTTATGTAATCTATTGTACGTAATGATACCACATAACACAGTTGTATCTACCTTTCTAAAAAGGAAAAAAACATATTTTAAGAAAAATTCATTATTAGGTACAAAAGGGAATGAAAGAGAAATGTACAGTTTTAAAAAATTAAATTTAAATATTCAAATGATTTGATAAAAATATAAGGATATATTAGTTTGTAAAAGTATTAGGTAGAGTGATAAATAACTCTCGATACAGAATATGTGCAGGTTTATTCAAAATGATTGATCCCTTTAAAGAAATCCATAGTTTCAAAAATGAACGTCATATAATGGTAAGCGTGATACATGAATAAAAAGGGGAGAAAATAGAAGTTTGTTTACAATTGTCGATATAACTTTCTTTAGGTACACATATAATATCAACACGATATGTAAATTCTTGTCAAACACGTTATAAAATGACAATGGTAATTGATTGTGCAACAGCAGAAATCAGTTGTTTATATTCATTTAAATTTTCAGGCATTAATGGCGCATACACTTTATCTTTTATAAACCTCCGAAGGAAGAAATCTTATGAAGCCTTATCAGTTGATATTGGTGTCTAGCTATGCAACATCAAATCATCTGGTCCACTGCCACCGATCCATCTGCGAGGTGGCTCCAAGAAAGATTCGAAAAGCATTTTCACACAATAGCCTCTCGAAGAACATACGAGGGTCATCTATTTTTCACAATATAAATCCTCTACAGTTTTTCTTTGTATTTATGTATTACTTGTCGTTTTATTTCCGGAAAACATGAATTTCGAAATCGGGTGATTCATTTTGGGTAACTCTATATAATTAATATTTATTCACTATGAATAACCGGGTAAAACGAGTTCTGCTTTCATTAAATATGTGAAGCTTCACTTAGTTTTCTGACAACTGAGTCAGAAGTGGTGCACGTTATATTAAACTGTTGATTCCGTTTCTTGAAATTGGGGGTGGAAAAATGCACACTCGTCATGTATTGAAATATGAATTTAAACAAGGCAGTATTGCTAAGGTGACAGCTTAAAAATATATATAGTATATACGATTAAGAACTAAAAGGTAGAAATTAGTTGGTCAAATTCCGCACTGGGGATACGAGTTTAAAGGATGAACAGGAGGTCTTTCCAGGATGTCTTTCCAGTAATGACAACAAAAATTTAAGTGTATTTTTGGAACAAAATCCATATTAATCAACAAGAGATATATAAGAACATTCGAATGCGTCACAACCAATTGTTTGCTACCTCCTGGAGAAAACTGGAAATCAATTAGTTATGAGTATCAGTACCTCAAGATTGCAAGTATAGTAAAAAAGAAGATCGTATTAAATCGTCAGAAGTCTAATTTCACTTGTAAAAATCAAGGCTCTTTTAGATAAGGTTTAACAGACGATAAAAAATGGGTAACATATGACAATATCCTCCGCAAATTTTTTTAATGTGTGTATGATAGGATTCTCAAACAATAATTCATCACGAGTTGCTGAAATCAAATATAACAATTACTACGGATTAATGCATTCAGAAGTTGCAAAGTATGAAAAAGAAACTGCACAAAAAGCGTCCTTTGATTATCAATCGCAAAAAATTATCAAACATTTAGAAATTCAAGGAAAAAAATATTGTGTTAGGATAGTCTGCTTTACCATACCCAACTTACTCACGGGGACCATGCTCCTTCGCTGTTCTTTTTTTTTCAAATGGAGGGAATTTATAATTCTGATGACTAAGTCAATCAAATTGTGAAAAACGTCTTCCAGTTCAAGCCAATCATATTTTAAAAGAAAGAAATTGATAAGCTGTCATAACGGTAGGAAAAGCTCGCACATAATAGTAGTGAATACTCGATAGATTAATATCAATTTGTTACTTAATGAAAGTAAAATAAATATCTGATACAAAAAAGACAATTATTAAGGACTAAACTTAATAGTTTTTTTTATAAGAGTAAGCAAATAAATTGGCTCCGTATGTACATGTTTTGACAACAGATGGTACAACAAAAGGTTTCAAAAAAACAACAATTGGCTTCTAATTATTAAAGTAAATATTGTAAAGAAATATTTCTTTATATTAATTTAACATATAAGAAAACAATAAAATAATAGTTTTTCTACTTTCGAATATTTTGATAAGTTTGCCCTCTCCCCCCCCCTTCTCTCTCTCTCTCTCTCTCTCTCTTATAAAACCATTCGAAGATAACTCATTTTATTGGATTTATTTTCAGTTTCATTTTCGTAAAAAGTTCATGTATTTTAAATTCTTTTAAAAATACAGAAACATCTCTTTAATATGGTATTTGACATGTGGCACATCCAATAATCCTGTACCCATCGAAACATATGATTTCGGAATCTAAGAGTCAATTTTTATTTCTGTACAGTGTTCCTTGATATCTAAGAGTCTTGAATATTACATTTACACAAAATTAACAATAATTTACCTACAGCTTACTACACAGTAAAATATTCTATATAAAGCCCAGAGAATGTTCTTCAAGTGCTTATAAAATACATGAAGGTAAGCATGTGAATAAAGTAACTTTTTACGAGTTTCAGTTTTCCGTGTACTGAATTAATATTTCTTTTGTGCTGAATTTTTTAACAATACAACAATATTTTAATTAAATTATTATTCGATATTTGAATTTAATTTTGTAGTTCGCAGAATGAAGAAATACTGTGTCTCGAATATTCATATCATCTTCACTGGTTTAGAAAGTGCATATGCATTAAATACAAGTTTTAATTCTTTAAATTTTTATCTCCAGCGATTAATAATTAGCATCCTCGTTAAAACTGATTGTCCTCGATAATATGAAAAATCCTTGATTATACATAGTTGGGGTCCCAAACGTACCGAATTAAAAAGATCTTATTGTATTTATATATACCTTAAGTTAAGAAATTCCCATAGTTAAATACTTAACTTTAATTTAACATATCACAATATATTTTCCAAAAGAAAAAGTTCACTAGATAACCCTGGGAAAAGTTCAAAATATGTTCATACCTATTATTAAATATCCTTCAGATTTAATAACAGAAATTATGACATAATTATTTTTAATTTATAGCCTTGAGATTATCAAAAATATCCTTTCAGACAGTAATTAAAGAATAGTTTGTTTTAGAAAATATATTTAATTTTGAAAGCGTAATATTAAATTTTTTTAATTATGTTACAAGTGAGATACATATTTAAGCCCTTTTTTATATACATTTGCCATGTTAGGGTGGGCAGGGAGAGAATAGAATGGTTTACAAAAAAAATTAAACAAACTTTCCAACGTACTTGGTAGGTAACATTAGAATGTATTTGGAGCTTCTTAAGCCAGAGTAAGATATATATATATATATGATTATAACCCCTACAAATATAAATTGAAAAACTTCTGAAAATTTAAGTCCAAAAATAAAATTAAAGAGAAAAATGAACAAAAAGTGAAAACATCTTTAAAACTCAAGTATTAAAAATCGAAAACTAAAAACTTTGAGAGAAAAATTTAGATTTTCCATGTGAAATACTCCTCGCATTTTAATAATATGTACAGTGCTACAAAGAAATAGAAGAGTAAATTAAAAATTTACAAAACACAAACAAATTAAATCGAAAAAGATATTTACTCACTTTATAAAAAAAAAAAAAAGACTCATTAATGCTTTATTTTAAACCATCCCAAAAGTCATCCTCGTGACAAGAAAGTGATTCAAATTATGAGTTCCCTTGCTAATAACTTTCTTATTGCTTCTAAGTACAAGGTTAATAAGCAATTAAAAACAACACAAATAAAGTTATCGCCACAGAGACATTAGTTTTCTATAAGGTTTCGATTCATATTAATGATACTCCTTTAATTAATAAATAGTGTAATGGAAACAATCAAAACCCTATTCCCCTCACAGTGCATTTTTCCCCTTCAAAAAGTACGTGGATTGAAAGCGTGTAGATTAATTACCGTGCAAAACGAGGAAATGAGCATAATAATACACACACACATATAAATATATAAATATATATATATAAACAATCTATTTGCCGAAATTAAATTTACATTTAAGCAAATTTGTCACATTGTCGTAAACAGTATCATGAGCTGAATGAAGAAAAGGTATTGAATGATAAAATAGTATCAGTCTAACAAAATCAAGTTATTTCAAATAGGAGGATGGACAAAAATAAATGGAATAAGAATGAAAAAATCATAGTTGGTCTTAATTCAATATTCCTATAAAATTGAATTTTGTAAAGCTTTCAAACTAACTAGATCATTTAGTTACTCAACTCCTTCAAAGGCCTTGGAGAATTAACCCATTGTACTCTCCTCTAAAAAAGGAATTTTTTTTCTTTTAATCTATAAGATGTCTATTCTTTAAATTCTTCTTCATCTACTGAAGACAACCGTACAGCATGATAAGAAAAAAAAATTACTAAAAATTTCCTTTGATTTCCTCAGAGAGTCAGAAAACAAATATTTTACTTATCCACGTACTTGTTAGGAGAAAAAGCAATTCAATGGTAAAAATGTAACTATATTGTTCTTCAAACACGGTAACTTCTCTATTTTTATTTATTATGATTCACAGAATGTTGCAAGTGGTCTTTTTCGTTGTTTGACGTGACACCTCTATGATCGAGAACACGTATTTCAGATACGTATGAGACACACATAGTATTTACATTAATATTTCTTTGAAATGATATTGAACATCCACTTTTATTGTATAAATGGAAGGGGAAAATGCTGATAAGGGATATAAAAATGTTGTTACACAATATTAGTTACATAAGGACTGGATAAGTATTTCACATTCAAACAATCAAACACATACCAATTAGAAAATATCAAAATCTCGATATACAAGGCAATTTAAAAGAAATCATTTCATTTAAAATACAATATTTTCTGAAATAAAAGACACAGAATAATATAAAATGCTTGAATGCAAATGGAAATTATTGTAATGTTTTTACAAGCTTTTGATATAACTTCCTTTAGTTACACGTATAATTTCAATTCAATACATAAACTCCTGCCAAACACGCATTTAAGAGTCCGTGGTAATCGATTGTATATATATAGAAACCAGTTGTTTAAGTACATACATATTTGCGGGTGATGGTGACGCATGAACTTCATCTTTTACTATCACCCAAGGAAGAAATTACATAGGGCCATACCATGTGACTTGAGTGTCCAGCTGTGTAACATCAAATCATCTGATCCACTACAACCGATTTAACTGAGAGATAGCTACGTTAAAGCTTCTAAAGCAGCTTTTGTGAACTAACTTCACGTTGAACACATAAGCCCCCCTCCCCCTATTATTCACAATAAAAAACTTCCACATTTTTCCTTTGTATTTATGTATTAATTATCATACTTTTTCATTCATTTCTGAAAATATAGAATTTTGAAATCAGATGATTCATTAACCCTGATGAATTTAGAGATCAGATGATTCATTAACTCTGATGAATTTAGAGATCAGATGATTCATTAACTCTGATGAATTTAGAGATCAGATGATTCATTAACCCTGATGAATTTAGAGATCAGATGATTCATTAACCCAGAATTACCCTATACTTTTTGCTTTACAAAAAAAAAAAATATTTTATGTTGTCTTCGTCGAATCGTGCTCGAGTCCTGAAGTCAATGAAGACTCGCGTGTAGCGGGGTAGGCACACGTTAAATCTGTAGAAGCTCAAAGTTCTCCCGTTAGTATAATGTGAAAGTGGAAAGATGAAGTATCTGCTCTCAGATGTTTTCCTTGTTGGTCTTATGACCACAGAAAATATGTTTAATATTACCTTCTGAATAAAAGTAATGTACTTTTAATTCAGAAATAAATTTTAGATACTAAATTTATTTTAAATACGGGATTCTGAGTTGAAAAAAAAAAAGAATTGAGTATGAACGTTGAGTCATTTTACTTTACTTTTGCAAGAATCTGGTTTTTAGAATAATATAAACACAAATTTTCGAATAACAATTTTTTTTATTACTTCTTCTATTAAAAAAATTAACTAGCATATTCTATAGCATAATTTTTAAAAATTGAAACCTTTACTGAGCATGTTTTGTGATATAATATTCTCAAACGTATGCTAATTTACTGTTTGCTATTTTTATAATTATTTTTTTGATAAAAATTTCATTAGATATTCATATATTTATATATTTTAATTCAATGTTGAGACTCTTATTTCAACAGAAAAAAAATTTCCAAAAAATTTATATAATATATGTTTTGCATAATTAATACATTTCAGTGATACATCGTTAATGATTCATTTATTTAAAATATACCTATAGAGTAAAAATGTGACTTTTGAATATTTTCAAGGCAGAAGTAATAAAATAAAAAATTTTACTTTGCTTAGAAAATTTACGTTGATCAAGATTATCTTCTCTGTTTGTGCTCGTCTATCCTTTTTACAAATCCACAAAATTGATCGCATCTCTCCAAATTTCTAAATATGCTGGGCTGAGATTTTTAAATAGCTATAAGCTTTTCCTGTTAAAAGTTTGTTTTTTTAATTTATTTGGAGGATATTTTTTGCTCCCTTTCCAACCCTTCTCCTACATCTACGTTTTTTAATAAGATAAGAATTTATCTCAAAATAAACTCCTCTCAAAAGATGTACATTTTAATGAATACTTTCAAGTAATTTAAATTTTTGAATTTGGTTGAAAAATGCCGGACTCACAATAGTCTTTGTTTCAGACCAACAAAATATGAAACTCAATCTATAATTGTTAGCTGCTTCTTCATAATACAAATCAGCATTGTCTGTCAAACTACCCAAAAATGTGAGAGAGAGTGCCTTGACATCTAGAGAAAATGAACTGGAAGAAATGTCAATAGGATGTAATATACTCCCAGGAATTTTGAGCATTGCGCACCAAGAAAGGAGCTTCGGATGGAAACGAAATTTTTTTGCACGTAATGATACAGATGAGAGATTCATTTAATCCCTAAATCAAGACATTAAAAATTCAGGGTGAAAAATTAGATAAGCACAGTGCAAATTCTACAGCGTGTCCGTCCGCTTCCTGCTGCAATGCATGCCGCCACATGGTCCGGCATTCAGTTGATTAGATGTCGTATGCTTTCTTGACGCAGATGGAACCCCAAATCTTCAACAGCCCCTTCCAAATCATATACAGAGTGACATAGCAACATCTAGCGCTTAAGTGGATACCCCAAATGTTCTATGAAGGACTTATCAGGGGAGCGGAACCACCATGGAAGAGTTCAAACATGGCGTAGAAAGTCTTGAGCTACTCGAACTGAAAGCAGAAAAACATTACCTTGCTTAGAAATTGCTCCTGGAAGAATATTTAGTAATGACCACATGTGGGATCATAGAAAGACATCAACAAAACACTGGCTCGATGAACTTCTTTGTACCACAATCAAAATGGACCGGCTATTACGTATTATATCCCCTAGACAAAACACCTGCTGTGCGGGCAGTGTATCGAGCGACAGCTTAATGGAATTTTACCGCTCTCTAGAGTGTCTCCACACTCGCAAGCGGTTATCATCTATTCTCAAATCGAACCGAAATTTACCACTTTTCACCAGTCTGTAACATTCTACGTTGCTCTCACTCGGCATCATTGTAGACGGAGTCTCCAAAGTTTCAGTGTTAAAGGCATTACACGAAACAGGCTCTTGGATTCCAAATTCACTTCCGCAAAGCGTCTGTAAATGGTTTGTGAAACACCTGGCAGCCCTACATCTGATTGTACCGTGGAACGAGTTATTGTGGAATTCACGAGCGCCTGCCACTTTATTCTTCGATCCTCTCAACGCATCATTTTCCTGATTGCTCCAGATTTGGCTCTCCGAGCGTTGGTACCATCTCATGTTCACTTCTCCCAACATGTTCTGATGGCACACTCCGAATGATCGGCCTGGTGAGTTACACGGTACATCTAATAGTCTGCGGCTTTCATAACAATGATCAGGCCCCTCTCAAACTCGCTTAACTGTGAAATATCATTTCACACATCTACCTGGCATTATTCGATTACTGAAGACCTCTTAGAGTCGAATAATTACGTTTATGAATTTTCCGCTATGTACCGGTTTATATAAGACCCACTTCCTGATTTCAGTCCCACTGCAAGTTGTGTAGTTATGTGCATTGGCATCAAACATGGATCATTTTCATACCGGACATCATTCATTTACTTTGCAGTTTCACGATTGTAGTCTCTCTCTTCTTGGTGCGCTAGTTTCAATGATCCTGCGTATTTTTAATTACACACTTATAACCGAGTGTTTCCATTTTTTAGATAATTTTCTCCTCCACTAAAGAAAATTACTTCTTCACTATATATAGTTATGGTGGATTTTATATCACACACCCATGATGAAATGATTTATTCTTTCTTCGAAAAATTTATTCACTATTGTATTTCAGAAATTCACCCATTCGAAGAGTGGATACTCCAGCTAGGGCATAATAATTAATACTGCTTTTTAATCCCTTGAAATTAAATTACAGTTTAATTTCCACAGAAATCTGAATAATATTAAACCACTTCTCTGAACAATAAGAATCGTTAAGGATTAATTTCACCATATAGTGGAAATGATGATGTGGAGTCATGTAAGATTATTGAATATAATTGTCATCTTGTTACATGGAGTTTACATGTCGTATATATGACCTCTTTTCACTAACCCAGACCATAATAAACCCATATATAGTCATTTTTACGAAAATGTAGAAATGTAGAACCGAGAGAAAATTAATATTGAGATGAAAGGTAGTAGAAAATAGTAATAGAAATGTGTATGTTGGTGTGCACATCTTTGTAAGGATAAATCGTAACCCCGCTAAACTTCTAGATGGTTTCCAGAAAGTAACGTATCCTTCCTTCCTTGCTATAAAATCCCGTGGATCGAATAGTTATTGACTCTGATCTATAACCGGGGGCAAACAAAACTAAGCACAGGATAAATCTATGAAATTTGATAAAAAAACTCTATGGTCATCGCATCAATATAAACGAGGAGTTTTAATTTCAAAAATTTTGCTGATGCTAATAAATATATATATATATAGTAATTTTAAATACAATATTTAGCATGGTTTACTTTCAAAGGAAAACATTTTGAAAGACCAGCACTTTAGAAAATCTTTTTTTTTTCCTTGAACATATACTTATTGTATTCATTTTTATTTTTTAAACTTTTAAACAATTTTTATACTTTTTTAATGCATATCTTGTACATTTAAAAAAATAGCATTTGAACAAGTAAACGGGAAACATGGAATCAGTTTTCGAAGTCGAAAGTCTTTTTGAGGAACAAAATGACAATTTCGAAGTTTGCCGAAGGCGAGAAATACGATATTGTATTTCAGTCGGAAAAATTTGTAATTTTACGCTTTTTGCCTTTTGGGTTTCATTCTTCGAGGAACTTCGGAATTAATGGTCACAAACTTTTGTAATGGATCTCTTCCGATATTTCATTCCAAAGATTAATGTGAAGCTAAAGAATTCAGTTTCGCCTCCACTACATTACTTACTGATAGATTTTTTTAGCCTAGTCATTGTTTTTCGTAGAATTTAACCTTGCCTTAATTTATATAAAAAGTTTAGTTTTTTTAAGTTCGAGTAAGTAAGTAAGGATTAAATACCAATGAATCTTCACTAAATGAAAATATAGTGCCAATTTCATGGTAGAGTAGAAAAATAATTACAGTTTTAAACAAAATATTTTATGTTGCATTCTATTTTATGTTTCCATGATGAAATGAACATATTTCTGAAAAGAAATCTTATATTTAAAAACAGAGTGATAGCTAATGTTAGTAATAATTTTCTCTTCCAAACACGTTTACTTAAAATAAAAAAGAATTCAATGCAAGCGTAAAATATTGCACCTCAAAAAGCTTTATTTTTGCAACTAAACATTTAATTTTCACCATTATCCATTTTCACCATTATCAAAATAAAAAAAGAAATTAAGTTTCACAAAACTTATACAGAATGAATTCTTTTTTATTTTCTTTTATTATTTTTATTACCTTACTACTTTACGCGTTTAATAAATGATTATCAAATATATGTGTATATGTGTGTGTAGAGAGAGAGAGAAAAAAAAGACCCACAGATGGCGTTGTCAGCAACCAAGAAAAGTGATTAGGCGAATGAAAGGTTCAAGAAATAGCTGATCAGAAACCAATGAGTCAGGTAATATTCTTCTAGCCAGGAAATTATAGTATGAGTCATTGCGTAACTGAGAAATTGAGTGATATTGCTTTGTTACTGGCTGAAGGATAGCCGACGAGCCACCTCGTGTCGTTCCTCTGCCTCTAAGAATACTTTAATAGTAAATGTACTTATCATGGAATATCATACGTAGCTTATGTGTGTGCTATGAATGCCAGTACGTCCATGTTTTCTAGTATCTATACAAATATCCTCGCATAGGCCGTATATCAGTGTTGTAATGTTTTTCGTCCATCCATATGTCATCAATTTCGTCCAACCACCAATTTATCTGCTTCATCGATTGACTGTTTGATTTCATGAAATAAGGGTTAGAAAAAATTATAAATGCAACAACTTTTACTCTTACGTTAAAAACCTATTACTCAAAGGAGACATAATTATAAAAATCATAGTTAATAAAAAAAATTAATGTATTATTTAATTTTTTTATGATTAAATTTAAATCTGCATTACGGAAATTCTTAATTGAAGAATAAAAGATCTATTGGATAGTGTACCCACTTATTGGCTAAAAAATGAATGAAGTAATTTTCTAATTAATGCATATCCTAAATTCATACAATTATAATTCATAAAAATATTCCCTCAAACTCTCTCATATACACACATACATACGCACGCACACATATATATACTGGTGTTCAAAATTAAGAGAATTTGCATATTTCGTCGAATTTCATGAAAAGATCTTAAAAGTATATTAAGTCTATTTGTCTATTTTCTTAAACAAATGGCTAAGCACATGATCTAAATTTCGAAAAATTATTCTATTATATACTTCACTTTGAAAAGATTTTAGTGAATTGGATACACTTACAAGGAGACTTTCAAACTCTCTCTCTCTCTCTCTCTCTCTCTTTCAATGTGAATTATATTAAAATATTAACTTTCCACAAAAATATCATTATATAGATTCAAGACCAATCTGAGATTTAAAATTTCATGTAAATTAGTTTCAAAGGGAATTAAGATACAACTAAATATCAAGTTAATTATACAGCATCATTATTTTCAGAGAACAATATTTCTTGAATTTTCATTCCAAGAGTCTTATTTGAAATTTTCCATTTATTGTGTTAATAATAATACAGTCATTCTTTCTAAAAGAATTTTGTTTGTATGTGTTACTGAATTCATCACTGAAATGTGAAGGATTTAAATTTAAGTCTCTCGCAAAGATATTTAAATCCACATAGCTCGAAGGTTTAAATTTTCGCTGCTGGCTTTCCAGAATAATACTACAATTTCGAAAACGTGTTTTGAAAATGGATTAGAAGTGACACCTATGTGTTAGGTTTAAATATTAATTTATATTTGTAATCTTATTTGGATGACTTACAAATAACCTAGAGAGTTTTGTGAAATTATAACTCTCTTTTCGAAGATCGCTTATTATGTTTAATGAATCATGTCAAAATTATTTACTTATTAATTTTCTTTAAGTAAAACATATGTTACAGCTCCGAAGCAAACGTAAAATTTATTTCAGTTTCGAATGAAATTTGTTATACCTATCCTAAAGAGCTATTCTTAACACTTTAACCCAATTAAAGTGCAAATTAACTGAAAATCTTGGGAAACGCTGAAGCAAATGTAAGATAATTTTCTTCCACGTAATATTCATTTATCCTTGGAAAAGAATTTCTTTTAAAATCATTTGTATAAATAATCTATGATTGTAGATAGCCGCCTTTAAATTTTATTTGTGCGCAGTAAACGTATATATTTAGATAAAGATTACAAGTTTCAGGTCCAAAGGATTTTATTTCAGTTCTAAATTCTGTTTGAGTGTAGTAAATGTATATATTTATATACAAATTACATTTTCCAATTCCAACCGGATTGTATTGCAAAACGCCCTCCTAACTCATCCACACATAATTCTATCATTGGATTGTTACTGAAAAAAATTTCTGCTAATGTAACGTATAAAAATATTTCTATTAACATACTAATGACAATAGTAGGTAAACATAATTAAATTTCGCGCAAAAACTAAATTACATATCAATACAAAGCTGTTGTCGGAGCTAAACTAGACAAACATGAGAATTTCCTCTCAATAAACGTGACCGGAATAATTATATAACAACTAGGAAAGAGCTTGCCGATTTGTTGTAATGTTTGTAGTAGAGAATTCTCTCTTGACAAAAAATCTTTTTGTATCTGTCAAGTTATTTTATCCTCGTTCTCATCTGCATATTTATCAAAGGATAAACAAAGTAGTTTTTCATTGTTGGAGAAACTTTGTTGAATTGATTCACAGCTGTAGGGGGAGGGGAAGAAGATATTTTTAAATGGAAAAGCCGGTTTCAAAATAAAACAGAAAGTGAAAGACGAAGCTCGTCGACTTTAATTAATTTATTTAAACTAGAAATTAATGATGAGATATAAAAACCATATCTTATGCATATGTTTTTAAATCACAGAATGTTGTATAAAATCAGTTTTTTTTCTCCAGTGAAGTTCGAGAGGCAACGAAATATTTCCACATCTGGGTTTTTTTCGCAATAGAACCCACACAATCGAAAAATTATACGAGTCCTAATCATGGGCGTTGAGGAAAGAGCAATTAGAGCTTCAATTGGACATTTCTCACACTCGATCATCACATGGGTCATATATTAGCATGAAAACATAAATCTTAAAGCTTTTTTATTTTATTTTTTAAACTTTTTTTTATCATTTTTTCCCTTTATTATTTTTTAAATAGCAAAGCCTTTTACTATGAGAATTAATATGTTTTGTTTTAACATATTGTATGCGTACAAAGAAGAAAAAGAGAAATGAATTTAAGAAAATAGAAAAATACAAATAAGTATTTGAAGGAGGAAGGATTAACATACACATATGGTAATTTAATAATATCACAACCGCAGACAAATTTTTTGTCATAATTTTTTGTCAAAGGTGTTTGATATTCAAACTTTGTTAAAAGAAAATATTTTTAGAAATAACAGGATATTGATTCTTTAGAATAAGCAATTCATCTTTATAAAATGTTTATGTAAGTTTCGTGTGTTAAAAGAGCTACCGAGATTTTTCTTACAGCCTTAGCTATTTTTTACGTAAGTTATCGCCTTAGAAGGAGCTATATATTTTTGGCATATGTCCAATAAATTCTCCAATTGGCTCACAAGTTTCGAATTGCATAGTTCCTAGTTCCCTCTGTTTGTCGCGATGCATAATTAATGGTCTTTTGAAAAATTACTAACATTTGGTTTATCAGAAAACTGATGTTTTAAATCATCATATACATTATTCATGTATTGTGACATAGGGATATTAGCGATTTCTCTTCACTAACCTTGGGAACCTCTATTGAGATGAATTGCATAAAATTACAATTACTTTCCAACCAAAATGAAACCTGATTATGTAATTAGATGCAGGTCGAAGTAAAGTGAAGTGTTTCAGATAAAAGGAAATCTGAGTAAGGGGAAATTAGGAGAAATATAGAGGGAAAGGATATGCAGCCTGAGTGAGTGTGGCCTGGAACTGGTAGCCCGAGTATTGTGACGACCTTAAAGATTGGATGGAATTGAACTAACAGGCTTAAGTTACGTGGTTACGATCAAAGACAGTTCAGACAACAAAAACAATGGATTACGTAAGATAATACCTTTTTCAATTATTCAATTATAATTAGAACTGTTAGCTAGGGAAGAACATCGGAGAGAGCATTAGCTTATTAGGCATTAATAATAAATAATTTCGCTTATTTAGTCTCAAGTTTTCTAAAATTGTTTTTCTGCCTCTTATGTTTCATTGGATTATGGTATAAGAAACACTTAACAGTCGACAAACATCGGAGTATATGTGTAAATACAGAGAATCGGTATCAGTGTTCAATAAATTGTAATTTGTAAGGCAATTCTTTTTAAAATATGAATAATATAATTCCTACATACGTAATTTTGAAATTTCTGAAATTATAACTTCTCCGTAGATTTCCTTATTTAACTCTAAGTTGGGTTTTCGCAATTTAAACAACATACAGGTTTCGATAAACAGTTCAAAGTATTACAAAGATAAATTTGATATATATATATACTTAAGATTTTATTCTAAAGTAGGAGCACTCTTTATATTTATTCTTTTGCGCACTTTTTGTAAATTCTACACGTAAAAAGAATTATTTAAATTTTATAGAACAATTCTTCGTTTTCTGTATTACGAGCAATATTCTATTGAAATTATTCAAATCTATATATTCTACAACCATGGTTTCTAACCAAAAGCTAAATTATTGTGTTTTTTACAAATATATCTTAAGTTAAATTTATCTGATCACATTTTATATAATAAATGAAGTAAATAACTCACTATGCCACTATTTCCAAAATATTTTTTTCGATGACCAGGTAATTTTTAATATTTATTGCCTATTTTTAGATTCGTAGATAAAATATTTTTAGTTTGTTTGTATAATTATCCTGCACTTAAATAAGAACTTATTTAAAATTATTACAAAAACAATTGCAAAAAAGAACTTTTAAAAAATCAAATCCTTACTGAGTAGTGTGAAGTCATTTCTTGCTAACTAAAAGCATGGCGTTTGAACCATACGACAATAACTTAAATCTCAAATCCCTTTTACTTTCTAAGATGTTTCTCTGTTTAATTTTTTAGATAACCGGCGTGTGTGTGTTAAAAGTACGGCTTCTCACTATTACTGGGTCATGTAAAAAAGCCAGAGACGTACTTTTCCGGTTTTTTGTCGTAAAACTGGGTATTCTTAAAGACTCGACTATATATAAATTTCAGTGATGGATAACACGATAATTCAGTTAAAGAATCAACATCTGAATCTAGTAATTCTGTTTCGTATCCGTATGAGTGAGTGAATTATTGTATGTTTATGACGTTAGATCGAAACCTGGCAATGCTACGACAAACATTCATTAATAATTCACAAAATCTTATTGTTATTATTCTTAAAACAAATTTTTTTTTAAAAAAATTATAAAAAAAGGCACATATTAAGAAAAAGATCGTAAAACGTTGTAAAAGGGGTTAAAACCTTAAATGTGATTATAAAATACGAATTTGTTTAAAAATGCAAACCAGTTATGGTGAGGGTTTTCCCTCACCATGTCAGACATGTTCAAAACGAAAGAGTTAAAAATGAAACACCGGACAATCAATTAAGTTGTGAGAAACAGTGTTTGGGACATGACAGAAAAGACACCCGAGAGCACTCCTTCCAAACAAAAATATTTTTTCAATGCTACTGCGAGTCAACCGGACACCCACAATACGCATTGGAATACTAGGCAGTTCCCTAATGATTAGTTTCACCAAGTGTAATTCGTTATTGGATTGAATAGTCCATGCGGATTCTACATTAAAAATATAAATCAATTTTTTGCTTGAATTGATTGACGTAAAACAGTTCTTAAAATTAGTCTCCAGGTCTAGTAAATAACCCTCGTTAACAGCTAATATCCCGCCTAACAAGGAACTCATGTTATATTCATTTTTCAACTCTGTTACGACTGTATAATTATCATCTGTCATATGAAATGACCACAAGTTGAGCTCCAGATATTCCAATATTCTAATTCATTTTTGATTTAATAACAGTAACATATTTCCTTTGTATGGTCAGATTACAATTAGTCCCAAAATTAAAAATATCATAAATATATTCCGGATTTGCGAAGAAAGGTATCACAAAGTAAAGGTGGGGAATCCCTGCAATTTTTTTCTTGACCTAGTACCCGATCATGATCAACAATTTTGGAAACTTTGTATGTACCATTATAATCATGACCTCGAGATACTGTAGCAATCGTTTTCTTTCCCAAGTGTCTTCCTTTCTTTGGTAAACATGAGGACGCGCCCTCGAGTTACTTACCTATCTTTCTCCATTTACCTGACCTTCTACTTGTTCACAATTTTTTTTCCTTTCATGTATTTCTTACGTTTAGATCACAAATACACATTGTCTGGCGATACTTAGCCACATTTGGCTCTTGCGCCATAAAAACTTCAACTTTCACTCACTCACTCATTCTATTTTTCCAAACTTCCTGCACAATTAAAGTTGAGTTCTGGTAGAGATTTTTTCCTCAACAATAATTTAACGAAAAACATTTTTTTTTATTCTAATGTTCATAACCATTTTTATCAGAGTTATTAAGCCCATGAATGGAAAAATGATATTTTTATAAGATTTTTGTTACAGTACAATAAAGTCTAAGTCATAAAATGCTCTTCAATAAGTCTCTTACTTTTCTTACGGCTTTTTAAGCATTGTTCCTTTCAAAATAATATGTCTGCAACTTTCAAAGCGTTTAGCTTCTTAAAGTATGTTTTCTTTTTCAATTTCATTACATGATTTAGCATTAACTTCTTGTACTGTCAAAGTCAATATTTCAGAGTTTTTTCATAAGAGCAGGGAAGAAAATTTTTATCGTGTTTAGTGAGACCAAAGCAAGTAAACAAACTAATGCGAAAGATTCAAAAAGAAACTTTTGAAAAGACAGAAATTGAGATTCTAAAATTTTATTTCAGTGTTTTGCCCCATCCATTTTCTTCTATCAAGAACATCTGCTTTCGAGAGTATCATCTCTTTGCATTTCCAGCAACTTATGCTACTTTAAAGGGTAAAAAAGGAAACGAAACTTCAAAGATGGAGGTTGTTTTTGTTACTATAATAACTATTTTCACTCGCTTCACATGGTTTCTGATCGATATTTTCTCAGGCTGACATTTTTCTCTTTTAACTTTTTTCAAATATGAAATATCAGCAAATGATGTATTCTAAGAATTCTAAAATATTCTTTAGAGGAGGATTTTTCTTTCCTTTCTTTGAAAATGTCTCACTAAGCAACTCTTTAATTTTCTATAACGCTTAATTTAGAATATGCCTTTTCTTATAATTATAAGAGTAATTGATGCTTTATTTTAATAAAACACTAAAAAAATATCTATCAGAGAAATAATTGTAATTTTTATAAATGAAAATTCCATGTGAAAACAATATCTGAAAACAGTGATATTTTTTTCTGTTTTATTAAAAAATAAGGCAAAAATTATATTTTTAATAAGTTCACAGTTAAAAGAACGTTTCAATTTTTTTTCATCATTTTTACTATTATTCTTTGAGTTAATATTTTGTATGTTATCCTTTCATAGTGAATCAAATAACCGTTCTGAACCAACCAGTTTTTTAAATAATCAAAATGAATACCCTTATTTGCTGCGTAGATGTTATATTCAATTTCTTCAAATGAATAATGCTGCCACCCATTAGATTTCCCGGGGCTTAACTTTTTAAGAAGGTACGGTAATCCTGACCCAGTGACACCATAGTGATCTATTTTTCCCATGGGGTTTTCTGTCTTTCGTAAAGACGGTGGAAGCAACTCCAGATAACTAGCAATCCTTCTCTATATCGTCCCTCCTTGCTAACAATTTTAAACTTTATTTTTCCTCCTTTTCTAACACTACAATTACACTTTGTCTGACGCAGCATAACCATAAAACTTCACCATCTTTCCTTTAACTCCATTCTTCTATCTTTCACTAGAATGCACTTTTCTTACACCAAAACGAATTTTTTATAATGATTCCGTCTTAGGAACAAGAAGGTTACAACAAAATATTGATGTTTCTTACTTCAAACCAATTTTTGCTGCTATAGAATTGTGGCAAGAAGCTCCATGTATCTTACTGAAAAATAAAATTACTCAAATTATTATTATTAAAATTATTAGAGAAGAGCAATATGCTAAGAATTGTACGTCTAAAACTCATAGATATTTCTCAGTGTTCATATTAGTAGATCTATCAAGATTAAAACATTTTTTTATCATTGGAAAGTAGACCATTTTTTCCAGAAAACATCATCGGTGATCCATTTTAGCATGATTTATTTTCCTAACAATTTTTGTTTATTGGAAATGCAGATTTTTATTTATTTTGTCGTATTCCATATTTACAATTATTTTAAACTCGTGTAACTACTAGAGTAGAAACTGTTTCAATAAATGTACAATTTTTTTTCAGAATTTTTAGAGAGGCAAAAACGTATAACATATGTTCGGTCTATGTAAGATCATTATGAATCGTCTCTCGCCGTATATTATAAGTACCGAACCATCCATTCCAATTTTAATCACCTTTTTAAAGAAATTTTTGTTCTTTGAATTTCTCAAGCCACATAGAAAAACCACATTCCTCTTTTACTTGAAAATCACATTTTTCTCACATCAATTTCTGAAAGTTAATTTCCTCCTGGCATTTTAACTAATATTCATTTGAGGGATTTTCCAGGTTAGACCCTCCGTTAAGTAATTTGCATATATATCTGCTTCAATTCGCTCGAAAGTAAAATGAAACAACGTTCTGATTGTCCCTATGGTTGCGAACATCTAATGTATATGAAAAAAAATTATTTTGTTTTTCTATCTTTTTAATTAGTTTATATATATATTTTAAAACATTAAAAAATTTAGATTTTTAAAATAGAGACGTTAAATGTGCTTTACGTTACGTTCACGTACTTTCAGCAAAGTTTTCAAAAACATCGACTCTCCTTATAACTATAAGAGGGAGCACATTGCTTACATATATACTTAGTAGTAAATGTCTTCTCAGTTGAAACTTAAATGGGTGTTAGATTAAATCTAAAGCTTCCTTGTTTGTAATATTGAAATTGTAAGCTTATTATATGATACGGCCTCAATGAGCTTGTGACGGCTATTTGCGATTTTCTCTTCATTAACCTTGTGGACTTTTTGGTAAATTGAATTGCATAAAATTACGATTCCTTCAAAAGCAAGATGAAAACTTGATGAAGTAAATTAGATGAAGATAAAAGTGAATAGAATTAGAAATAATGATATACAAATGAAGGAGAATTAAAAGAAAAATAAAGGGATGTAGAGAATAACAGCAAATTGATAGTTACCAGTAAATAGGATTGAAACATCGTAATTAATCTTCGTTTTCAAAATGACTCCTAGTTAGTGCTATGAAGTAAATCGACTGCTATCGAGAAGAGTTGGCATTAGAACGAGTAATTTGGTTATCTTAGACATTATTATTAGATTATAAACTAAGATTGACTGATATAAGAGGGATTCGAGAAAGCGCGAACCTACTTATTCCTTAGTTATTAATGAATTATTTTGTATGCCCTGTTTTTAGGTATCTTCAGTTGAAATTTTGTACTTATTGAGTATCTAATTAGACTTCAAGATGGCAATGTGTGTGTGTGTGTGTGTGTGTGTGTGTGTGTGTGTGTGCAGAGTTAAATGAGTTAAATATAATGAAGAAAATACTTCACAAGTTGTGAGGAGAAAATAAGATAACAAAACAATTTGTGATGAAATAAAACTGTTAGTTACAGAATGCAGCAATTATGTGCTTTAAAAATTATCCACTACCCTCCTTAATAACTAATTTGAATATGTGAGTGGATTTTAATAATAAAAAATTCTAAAAAATGTCTTCAAGAAAAACAGATTATTGAGTTTTTTTTTAAAAGAAATTACATCCTTAATACAAAAATTTAAATAAGATAATTAAAAGTTATAAATTTTCATATATATATATATATATATTCTGATAGATGAGTTTTGGCCTATAGTACTTTTTCTATTCAAGCATTTTTATCTTAAATTTGGCTTTGTTTTACATATCATATTTCTTTCATTTAAGGTATCCATTTATTATACGGTCTTTGCAGTAAATATGTTGCGGCAGTTTCAGCCACGAGTCGAATCTAGCATTCATAGGAGCAATGGACAGCACTTGCAATTTTAAATTGCTTCCATTTGAAGAATTTCCATTTTGAAATAAAAAAAAAATTATTTTATTTTATCATAACAGGTTTGTACAATGAGTATTATGATTTAATTCATCGTAAAGAAATTTTTTGAAGTTATATATACGATTAGTTATGATTTTCAGAATCTCCTGCATCAATATAAAGTTTCGTGCAACTTTTCCAGTTTCCATACATACCCTGGAAGTTCACAACCGCAAAGCAATTCCAGCATCCCGTTGAAACCATTTGAACTTCATTAATTGCTTTAACACGATCTCCTTTTAAGCATGTTCACAAGGAACAAAACGAAATCGAAGGGAGGGGGGGAGCGGAGGACGTAGAATGGTTAATATAGCGTTTGGTCAGTACTTCTTTCACAATTCGTAATGTTTAAAAGAGCGCCTCATCTTGAAGAAACATTCAGGTTTTGGGTTTTTTCGTCACACGTGGTGGACCCTAATCCTCAAAAGTTCGAATACTTCTGGGTAGAATTACATTTCACTACTGTCTAAGCACTAATTCCCTGTGAACCCCGTCTTTCCTATCGAAAAAGGCAAGATCATCGTCGTCTTCATCGCCGTCTTTGAGTTTTTGTGCCTCTCAAAAACACTTAACATATACTGGACATGATTTATTCCTTGTAAGTCCGACAGATCATATCGAAAGTTTCTGTAACATATATGCTCAATTTAACACAAAATTTAATGATATAACGCAGCTAGATTACTCGTGGCATTTTCTCTTGGGAATAAAGCATTAAACATATTTCTACTTTGGCGAGATCTACTTACGCAACCCTTCGGAGACAACTTAAATGGGTCTCATAGTATGATTCATATCCCCCGGTTCTAATTTCCCCCTTTTGGGTCACCTAGCACCCCATTCGATTGGTTGTAAGAAATGATTATGGACATTTATTGGAAGTGCGAAATAAGATTAAAATTGCATTTAAGGAAAGATAAATTATCCACGTGTTTTTATAATGTGCATGGAATATTTATAGATCTATATTTTAGCAAAAATAGTTTAATTAAAGTTTGTTAAAATAGTTATCAAAAATAATTTAATAAGTTTATAATAAAAACATATTTACATTCAAATAGTTATGTAAAATAGTATAAGTATTCTTTCCATCAACCCGTTTATTTCCAGCTATTGAAAAAAAAATGAAGAACTGAAGAACTCACTAACAGCTTTAAAAAAGGATCAAATGATATTCTTCAGAGATAACTGAAAAAAAAACTATTCTAACTATTTAATTAAATCTCTGTTATATTCTAAAGCATTGAAATAATTTCATAAATCCCAGTTTCAAATGCTTAAACTCCCCATTTAAATGACTTTATGCTTCAATATTGATTAACATTGTTGAAAATTCTGAAAAAATAATATGAAATTTTTTTTACATGCGTGCCGTTTGGCTATTCGCGACTTTCTCTTCTGTAACCTCTAAGACTTTATAGCAGATAGAATTGCTTAAAATAATAATTTCTTCCCAACCAAAATGAAACGTAATTATGTAAAGTAGATGAAGGTAGAAGCAAATAGAAATGAATTAGAGATAATGGTGTATATAAATATAATAAAATAGTGCATGTATAATAAAAACAGCCTACATAAAACTTTCGTTAACATTTTCAAAATAATTTAATTCGTAATGTGAGTTAAATATTTTTACATTAGAACACACGTACTCGTAATTCTAAAAATAATTATTAATTAAATCTCAGCGAATGAATAATTAAACAACGGAATTAAATGTTCAAGCAAAAATTAAAATAACGAAAAAAGAAAAAAAACATTGATTTATCCTCTCCGTGTTGTATCTCATTAACTCAAAATACAGAAATTGTTTTTGAATAAATAAAATATCGCTGTGACAAAATATAGTTTATTCATTGATTAAGTTAAACCCCTCTAGTTCTTATGTTCTTTAGATACGGAAGGGCATCATGACCTGAAGTTATTCTAAACAAATTTTCATTTCCAATGAAGTTTAATGATTTTAGTAAACACGAATAGCCTAGTGATGATTCTCTATTTTTGTAGAACTGGTAACTTAGTAGTCACAGTCGCGGACTCACGACGGGACCTTTTTCATCGATTAGTGTGTTCAAGTCTTGGTGCTATGAAGATTCACCATGTAGCAGGGCTGATGCACATTAAATATGGTCAAGGGTCCAAATCCTCCCGTTGGCGCAAAATGGGAGTTTGGGGAATGGAATACCAACTCAAGTTTCGCCCTTGTCACTTCACCGAAGTTCAAAATTACGAAGTTCGTTGCCAATAGCTCTCTCATAACTTTAAAGTTTCTGTTTACTCCGACAGTTTATCCTCTATATTGCTACTGCAGAGTACTAGAAATAAATCGGCTTTTATCAATACCATTAGAGAAAAATTAACAACTTATTCTGATTTTTACAACTTACACTGGGTTCGGGCCCACGTCGGAGATTATTGTAACGAAATTGCCGATTTCTTTGCAAAGCTCGCTATCACTTATGGTGAGAAAATGATTGTCCCTGCCCCTCAGTCTCATATAGTTATGACCTTAAAAAATAAGCTTCTTTCTGACTGGGAGGTCTGGTGGTCAACTTGTAATACTGGTATTCGGGTTCAGTCATATATTCCTAGACCAAATTTGAGTTTTTATACAAATTCTAGTTTTATTACCCGCTTCTTAACCGGTCATGGTCCCTTCATTTCTTATTTAAATCGTTTTAATTTAAAAAGTACAAATTTATGTCTCTGTGGCTCTGTTGGAGATGCTGACCACTACGTTTTCTCTTGCCCTTTTACCAGAGATTTTCATTTAAAATGTCCTGTTATTGAAGCGAAACCTATTTGGCTGAGGTCCATGTGTGAATATCCCTACTTACATTCTAAGCTTAAATCCTGTATACTTACGGCTCGTAAAATTACCCAACAAATTTATTAATTTTTTCAAACTTTTATTATATTTCTCAATATTTTTATCATCCCTTACCATGTAGCTATAATTGTATGTCTTGTATATATGTTCCCACCTTTGCCTAATACTTAATTTTTGTTTACGAGCTTGTGGACGTTTTTGTATTGTGCTATTTAACCTGTTGTGTATCTTATTTCTGTGAGAAAATTTCAACTGTTTCTTGTGTTTCTGTCATGTATATTTTTTCTTGTGCAAATACCTTGTACATCTTGTTTAACCTTTATTTCAAAATTATGTAAATCTTATGTTATTTTGTCAATAAATGCTGAGTGCGGGGGTGATTGTTTCCCTGGGGTCCGGTTTGCAGCTCTAAACCCTTTGGGTGAGCTCGGTCCCCTTGGGCACTCTGCCAATAGCTCTCATGTTGCTTATAAGTGCGACGTTAATAAACAATCACTATCACGCTTTTTAGAGCGGCATACGATGGTTTAGCAGAGTTTATAATACAGCAAAGATTGAATCGTTCACTTTCAAACATTTCAAGTGCATTGGGGCCTTTGTTGATTCTGACCACATAAACGCGATGGATGGCTGCTTGCATTTTCGCCCACAGTGTGTGAACCATCCTTCATTCTTCAACCCTTTTGCTCACAAATTATTAAAATGGCAAAGAAAAAATCATTCTATAAATTAATATACTAAAATTCTTGTTTTAAGTTCTGTAGAAAAAACTATTTGTTCTACTCTACCCTTCTAAGGGAAATTTGAGGAGTCTCATATAAAGCTTGTGAGTATAAAAGGTTGCAAACATACTTATTCGGAAAATTGAAAGGAAGCAAACAGGTGATAAATTAAGCTAATTTTTATAATTATTTTAATATTCTAAAGTACATTTTAGCAATTATTACTTAATACAATGACATTACTGATATATTAGAAAAATTATCTTCAGTGAAAAGCCTGGAAGCACCTAGAACATTGTTCTTCTTTGCATTAAGCAATGGAGGCTTAAATAGATAAGATGTGTCCCTCAAGCAAAAAATTGAGAGGAATATTATTTTAAATCGCTGTTCCTTTGAAATATTTAAGGAGCCTCATATGAGGTCCAAAGGAGCGAGAAGGTTAACTCAGTGGCCATTGCTGCTTGTAATTAAAGAATTATTAAAAATGACACTCCAATTGAATTTTCTTATTAACAAGTCAAAATGCTTTATTTATCAATGAAGAATATATATGGTTACTCATTTCAAATCCAACTTAATACGACAATTCTAAATTAGGATCAAAGAAAAAAATTCTTAGCTTACTAATTTCCTTTGTTCTAGTTCACTCATTTCAAACAAATTACCGATTCTTGTCTTTATACTTCAATTAGAATTCACTTCAATCTACAAAGTCAGTTAAGATGTTTCAATCCAAAATATAAATATCTTTCAAAAAGTCGTTATCATCTATGTCCCATCTTTCCTTGAATCCTCTCTCATTCATACATCATTATCTCCACAACTCAATTCATTTCACTTCTGTCTTCATCTAATTTACCTAACCCCGTTTCATTTTAGTTTTGGAGGAAATTGTAATTTTATGTAATTCAATTTACTATTATGTCCCAGAGATTAATGAAGAAAAAATCACGAATAGCCCAACGTCAAAACTATTTATTTAACTATCAGTTTTTATTTCAATACAATTCCTCACACCACGTTTGCACAATATTACAACATATAGTGTACTGGACATCAAAATGTTCTCAATGCTTAGCAGGTGATCTGCAAATGCTAATAAAACTAATAAGTATCAATAAAAAAACTTTCCGCAAACAGCATAAACTGAAGATAATTAATTCTTTAGTAAAGGGTTTCACAGCTTGTTTTAACTGCATTGGGCAGCATAACTTTTTTTTTACTTTTTTTCTGTGCCAGCTCGGGTATTTTCTTCGCCTCCTGACAAAGATCCATCGCTAGTAACCCTTGTGTTGCTTCTAAATTCGACCTTAATAAGCATCATTGAATCAGTAAGGTGTAAAATGTGTGGATTTTAAACACTCAATTTTTTATTTAACATTATTGATAAATTCAGACGATAGTTAATGTTTTAAAAAAATTTAATAAATTAACTATTAAGTTCATATGCATATTAATTTTTAAGACTTATATCGTGTTGAAATATAGTGGTTTTTATTTTTATTTTAAAATAAATTCTGTTATATATTTTCTTGGTCTCTATATGTGCGGGTACCAACCTCAACTTGCATTAAACTTAAAATTGCATTTTCTTTCTTTTTTTTCTGTCAAATGTTACGTTTTTTTTTAATTTTGGAATTGAAATAATTCCTAATTTTAAAATATCCTTAATCATAAGATATTGCTGAAAACAACAATATCTTTCAACAACAACTTTTCACCAGTTTTAAGTTTATTTCTAACCGATATTTAATCAAATTGTTCTTAACTTTATTCTGATACAAAGTAAATTATATCTAATGGAACAGTACCTTGTTTAATAAAGAAGTTCCATGGTATCCATTTCTTGAGTTATTCAAATAATTTAATTAGAAATATATTTAAAGTATTATTTATTATAGAAAGGATACATAGATAGGCTCTCTAATAACTGCATAATATTTAAAATTCTTATCGACCAAATACATCATTTCGGATTAAAAACACAATTAAAATTTGTTTTTTTTTTGCTCCAAATCAAATAAAAAAATACATGATACGTAGTAGTAAATAATTGAATCTACTTTAAGTATCTCTCAAATAGCTCAATATTATATATAATCATCAATATCATTTAAAGTATTCTTAATTCTTTTTTTCAAATTTTTAAGAAGAGATAATTTAAAACAACGTATAAATTATAAAAAATAAAATGGATAAATTTTTCTGACATTTGTTAATTACACCTCAATAATAATTTTTCCGTTAATTGAAAGAAAATATACTAATTTATTATTTTTATTGTGAAATACTTTTTAAAAACCTTTCATTTAAAGCATGTACTTGATATTCTCTCAATGATTTGCTGTTGTATTTGCATACATGTTTAATGTATAAAATTCTGCGTTTCAAAAAGCTGAAAATTTTTATAATAGAATATTATATTTAGTTATAGCCTTTAATATATTTATTTTATTATATAATTATTAAGAATTAAAGTAAAATATTTTACAGTTTTTGCAAATTGGTAAAATGCTCCTTTTTAAAATCGCTAAATTCTCGTAGCTAAGTCTTTCATTTCAATTGTTGCCCTTTTATAATTCAAATTTAAAGAAGTAGAAGTTTTATATTCCAAGAAAACGAGTAAAGGTACATGGGCTATAGATAAATAACAGTTTGTGTGGGGTTCTTATCTCTAATTCTAAAAATTTCATGAACATCTACAATAATTCCCTACATAACATATGATATAACAATCCTAACCCAAAAATTAAAAGACCTAAAAATATTCTTAGTAATTTCTCATTTCTAATCTTCTTTGAAAATTCTAACGTTAAACTCCCATGGACACAAATAATATCATCTTCCACCAATCACATTTAATCCAGCATCCAACCAGAACACGGTCTCTCACACTCGTATTTTTCAGAAAAAGTTTTTTTCAAGGACAGATTCCAACCGAGATAGTAACATGAAAGGCAGAGCTACCCAAGTGTGACTGGTTGCTAAATTTAAGTTCCATGTTTAATACTATTCTTACTCGTAATTCTAGAAAGCTCTCTCTTCTTAATAAAGATCTTAAATTTTCTGACTAAAAATGCAATCTTCAAAAATTCGCAATGTACTTTTATATTCACGATGATAATTATCATTTTCAAATAACCACTATTTGTTAAAAATAACTTTAAAATAACATCGCAGTTTTCGGCAAGTGAAGCTGAAATTAATCTCCAAAAGACTACAAGATATGAAGAAGCTCATGGGCTCCAGATAAGTTATCCAATGTAATTTCTAATCAGAATTTGGAGCTATAAAGAAGAACTTCTGACGAATAAAAATAAACAATTTGCTAACGAGCAGTAAAAGGATTTACAAATCTAGATATTATTTATAAATATTTAGTTCATTTTCAAAGCTGCATTTGTGTAAGACAGCTTTTTTCTATTTATTTTACATCATTTTAATTGATTAATTAAGCTAATTGATCCCTCAGTTGACCTAATTGCAAGAAACGGTATGATGAAATCTTTATTTTATTGTTAGAACTTGCTTTATGACTCTATGAATTTAAAAATTTACTAGCGTTGAGTCAAATTGTTCAACTAGGATTGAAACCAGAAGAAATTATTCACAATTCTTATGTAAATAAAGACTTATATATCACGAAGATGAAGTTTGAGGAAGCTGTTGCAAAATACTATTCCTAATTTCTAATTTTCCTATTTTCTAGCTATTGTTAAAAAGAGAAAAATCGTATCTTAATCATATAGCTTGATGCTTATAGGAGATTGAATTACTTGCCTTATGTATATTTTTTCCTTCGCTAATTAGGAGGAGGAATCAGTGCAAGGGAATTCAGAAATCCCGCGTTACTGAGTTTATCATCCTGGATGGTATGTATTCAAAGAAATTAAATAGATAAAGTGATCGTGTCTTATTATTTTTATTTTGTTTTCATAAAGTAGATTAAGTAATTAATTATACAGATGAAAATGAATAAATTATTAAATTGAATAAGCTAAATGTAATTAAAAAGGAAGCAACCGATAAAAAATTGAAAAGTAATCAGTTACGCCAAAAGTTATCCAACAAAAACGATAGCCCCTTGGGTGGCTAATATAAAAACAGAAAGTAAACACAGATGTTAGGGGAGGGAAAGCTTGCGAACAGACCAACGTTTCAGACTTTTCTACACAGAAAACAAATAAACAAATACGATGCTGGTGTATATAATGGTTCTAACTTCGCAGTTTGCGTTGCTTATAAATTCACTATTTTCTTATTATACAAAGAAACGTGCTCCCAGGGTGCACTTTGCTAAAACTGACTGCTGAAAAATTACTGTCAGAAACACTTTGTGGTGTACCTTTAATTTATTAATAAATCTTATTATTAAAAAATGTAAAATATTCTTTTAAGACTAACAAACTAAGTAAATTTTTCATATACAATAACCATTTTAATATTTAATTTCTAATAAATCTCCTTTCGAGCTCTATTAAGATCCTCTGCATCAACTAAAATATAAAATGATTTTTTAAAATCATAGGGTTTAATTAGTATAATTAATTATTAATATATTTAACTATATTAGCCCTATTTTTCATAAAGGAAGTAATACCTAACTCATCTGCAATATTTTGCATAATATTTGTAATTTTTCTTTACTAGCCATAGTAATATATTTATTCGCACTATTAGTTGCATTTCTAAATTTCGTTTAAGTTTTTATGAAACTTTGGTAATAAAATTTGCTGGATAATTTAATATTAATAATATTAAAACCATTTTTTTTATAAAATGCAATAATTCTGTTATTTCTTTCTTTCTGTTGATTGCTCACAAATCTAAAGAAATTATTATTTTCAGGATGCTTATTAGTTTAGATAAAGCAGATTTTAATACAATTAATAACATAACTAAGTGTTTTCAGCACATAAGTAATAATAAATCTAGCCTGGTGATTACTAAAAGCATTTTTTTAATCTTTCAAGTTTATATTCTTATTATTATTAATTAGAAACGTTTAAGCAACTTAGAGCAGGATGTCCAACGTACCTCGATATAGTATGGCTTACTGGAATAAAGAGTGTTATATTTAGTTACGAATGGCAGAGAATTTATACCGATTTACACTTCGAGATTTTATGAAATTAATGATTTTTATAGTCGTTAACACGTGTTCACTGTTCATCACTTTTGCATATAATATTTCTTGATATATAAATCTTGGTCAATGAAGGAGCTCCATCTGTAGCTACAGAAATTAATTTTGACACAGGCAGCACTGTACAATTAAATACATCTTGTCTTGTGGAAGTGTCATTCCTCGGTAATATTTCAAATAATTCCTCAGAAATGCTGCAATTCGTCTCGCACGCACATAAGCAACACAGCTAATTGGACTACGTCCCCAATATCCGTACTCTCCTCAGAAGCATTCAGAATAAGATTCGAAACTAGATGATTTTGTAATTATCTGATATCTTAAGTTGGCGGTCATACAGTAAATCTTTTTGCAACTGTATTTCGAGATGAAAGAATTGCTTGAAAAGCGTTCACATTTCCTGAACAAATTATTTTGCAGCTTTGATTAGACATTCCTGTATAAATTCATCTTCAGGAAAAGGTTTCCTGTGCTTAGTTATCTACTCTGACAAGACGTGGCTTGCATGCACAATAGCCTTTTTTTTTCTTGTGTTACTTAAGAAAACAAAATGGTTTTTTTTTTTTCAGTCCTAATTTCAGCTCTTTTGATTTTTCTTGTCATGTATTGATTTATGTTCTTCATAATGATGACCAGTGTTGAGCAAATTTGGTACACACCCGAATAACATTACTGGTATTGTATACTAATTAGTTTATTCTGCTCTTCTTTTTTCACAGAAAAGAAATCCTCTATCCACATTTCTTGACATTTTCAGGGTAAGTTTGCAACTTTTCGTTTATTTGTTCCACCACTGTTTTTATTTTGCAATATTGAACATGAAGGGCTGAAAAAAATTAATAATTGCTCCATTTTTCCCATATTGAGCATGTAATAAATATTTTAGTTTTCTTAAAATTCTCTCTTCATAGCTCTCTCATTTACCTCTTTTTAATTTTTCACATTCATAAATGATTCCCAAAAATATAATCACGACTTAATTCCAAAACTTTATTTCATTAACTGTCTTAAGCGAGCTTCTAAGTTTTCACCCCACAAATAGTTTCTTTGTGATACAATGAATCATCTCTCATGGAAGAAAAATTATTTTTGCCTAAATTAACGTCCTTAAAAGAGTTCTTTAAGGTTTGGCACCGGTATAGGATAATACGAAATTTATTGCTCTTAGAAACTTCATTTATGTTTTCTTTTGCAGAGACGAAATATAAATTTTAATTTTTATAACCTACAAGTGCATTCATTTTCAAGATTTGGTGACATGTACTATTTTCTGATTCAAGTTTGATATCTTGCTTTTTCTTTTCCCAAATGTAAAAAGATTTTTGATCGAATGAATTATATTTTTATATCTCATCACTTTTATTTAGTAACTTGTCAGAAGACAGGTTATTAATACTTCCGGCCGTGAAATATACTTTGACATGAAAGGCTCTATATTTTCGTTCCGTTATATTAGCAAAGCGAGAAGCAGAAATGATTGTAGCGAGCCTCATGTTTGACACCACTGGTGTTGAGAAAATAATTCATTTCTACGACATGATTTAGAGCTCCGTCACTTTTCTTCATTTCAGAGCTCTCAAACTGTCTCCGTGTTTGTCCATTTCCGTGATTTTAGCTTTGTTTCACTTCAGACTAGTTTTCTTGTCCTTTTATTTTTCCCAGAAGTTTTGCTTCTTCATTCAGATATTTTGGAAACTAAAAAATAGTTTAGTAAAAAGTTCTACCATCAGCCTTAAAAATATTTTGCAAACAACAACTACATCAGTCAATGTAATAAATCACGCTTTGAAAAATATGTTTCCATATCAAGAAGAACAGTTTTAAAAAAGTGATGCGCATTAAGATCTTTTATAACAACCTAATACAATTAATGAAAACGTTTTTACAGAAATTAAAAGTCTTATTACATAAAATATTTTCAAATTCCAAAATGCAATTTTTAAAGAATTTTGTTCTCGTATATAATTCACACAAAACTCAATTCTCATTCTTATTAACAGGGCGAAATAAGAAAAAGTCGATTTTAGTTTGCATACAATATTTTCTTAAAAATTGCATTCTGTTTCATTTTTATACGTAAAATATCTTGCTAATGAATTATTGAAGCATTTACGTAAATCATGAGTACTAAGCAGTAAATGACGAGCATGGTAGATTTAATATTTATTCGTACGTTTAATTTATTACAAATTAAAGCGCCTTGTATTCTAATATATTAGGTGATATTCAAATTAATTAATAAATATTTGCATGAAACTATATGCAATCTTAAGACTTATTCTTCTTTCCAAGAAATAAACTGAATATTATGTAGAGATTGTTATGAAAATATTCTTTAAGACACACATTTAAAAATGGTTATCGCTAAAATATCCAAGTAAACACAAAAAATTAAGACGAAGAAGATATAAAACAAAAAGTTATAAGTCAATTATGATAACTGAGATCCTTTAGGACAAGGAAAAATTAACCTATTTTATGACAATTTTAAATAATCCTCAATTTTTAAATTATATAAAAGGAATAGAAATTTTCCAACACACACAGTGTTACATCTGTATATTTATTTCTTTATCTGTTTTTGCAACGAAAATCACTTTAATAGGAATAAGTAATCATTTATGAAAAATTAATAATCAATGGCTGTTTTTTCATTTATAACTCATTTACTTATCTTAAAATGCACCTTCCATAAAATTTACTGTAATTATAACTTTGAAATTTTGTAGAGTAATTTCAGACATAATTTTCAGAACTCAGAACAGTACAGTATATACAGAATATAGTAAAATTTCCAATTTTTATTTTATCAAAATTGAAAGAATTTCTAATATTGTGAATCTCATTTGCCTTAATTTTTTATACATATATTGGTGTATACCTAACATTTGTATTTATTAGGAACAAATAATGTGTTTACTATTATAGGAATAAAATATCTACACCATGGATAAAATGGTTGAAGATAAAAATGTAGCAGAATCCTATAAAAATTTCATTTGGAGAAAAACGCTAATAGAGATTATTTTCTCAATGGTGTGAGTAACATTTGTTTCCATTTTTAAAAGTAAGTACCCTGTATGCTTTACAGCAAAGTAAAAAAATAAAACAAGAAGAAAATAATTGCTATATGCGAGTTTTACAAAGAACAAATTCAGCCATCAAAGGTACTAACTTTTCTTAAAAAAAATATCTATTCTTCTCTAAAACTTCTAAAATAAAATGACTGCTTCCACGTATATTATTGCATTCATTATATGATCGCTATCATATTGCCGCAATGCAAACATAAGGACTTTTACCACTTAAAAACAACACTAACTTTTAGTAACAAAAAGAATATAACAAAAGATTAAGGCCATACATATAAAATTTTTCAATTAAATAAATATTAGAATTAAAGCAAACGATAAATTACTGGAGTGAAAAATAATAATCTTTTCAGATATTAAAATTAAAGCAAAAGGTAAATTATTAAAGCTATTATATTTTAAGCTAAATGCAATTATTGTAGCTGTAAAATGGATATAAAAATGTATATTTTTACAAATCAACCTATTCTTAACACTAATACTTCAAAGATGCGAATACAATTCAAACTAAAACTGTTGTAAATCGTTTAAATTAAAGTGAGTTGGATTAAACTCAGTTACCTTAAAAATGTAGGATATAAATAGAAAAATAAAATAAATTCAAGCATGAAATTTCTTTTAAAAAAGATACGTTTTAAAGTTATTTAATTAATACCTTTTGTGACAAAGATCAATTATCTTTCTAATTTCAATAATCTCATTAAAAATTAGAAATATATCGCAGTTAAACTTCCTAAATAGTAGTTTCCTTTTCCTCACTTTCAGTTGAAGCAACCAACGTAATTACCAAGTTGTATTTCGGAAAGCAGAAATCTAATCACCTCACCAAAGCATGATTACTTTTTTTATTCGATAAAGCAGAACAAAACGTAAAAAATAAAGGTAATAAATAGCTTAACAGTTCGAAAACTTTCAGACCTTACTTTTTTTTTCCTTTAAGGATGTATAAATGAAAATTCCATCTTATATTATATATTTAACTAAATACTTCGAGAGTGAAAGACGAAATTCAATAACCTTTCCAATTAAGTTTCATTTGAGGATAATTATGAAGCAGGATTGGATTACTGCGAGGATAGCATAGAAATGCAATTTGCTATATTTAGAACTTATCCGCTACGTAAGAGTGTAAAAGTAACTATCTTGTTTCACTCATTTAGAAGTGCTTAGAAACTTTCAGTTTATACCCAATGGGGATCTATTAATTCCATGGCTGTAACTAAATGTTCATTTAATTTCTCTTCACCCCTAAGACGTGAAAATCAACTTCCAATGCTGCATACAAACTTCGTTAAAATGAACATTTAGTCTTAAATATTTCATATAAGATTCAATGTGATTACCTTTCAATGTGATAAGATTCAATGTGATTAACGAAAAAGTTATTTTGAACTTTCTGATTAGGTACGAATTTTAAATAGAGGGTGATTTTATATTTTGCAAATATTGAAAGGGTTTTTCCCGTTTCCTCTATTCTGTTTTATTTTAAGTAAATATAAAAACGATGAAACACATGACTCAAGTTTAGGGGCTCTGTCCTAAATTTATATGAACAAATTTTATATTAATGAATTAAAATACCTTTTGGTGGGATATATACATATTTTTCATACAAATCATTTGGTAGAGTAATTTATAATATTTGTCTAATTAAATCTCTAGTTTGTGGAATTTATTATTTTTGCTTAATTAATCATTTGTAGTGGGATTCACTACATTTGCTTTAAATAATTCGTTTCTGACAGTGGAATTTACGATGCTTGTTTTAATAAATTGTTTGGAAGTAGAATTTATTATATATTTGTTTAAATAAATCGCTAGTTTTACATGTTTCAGTAGCTGGTTTATTGAATATAATTCGAGCTGACGTTATAATAATGGAAGTTAAATAATTATATCTGTTTTGCTTTTAAACAAGAACGAAAACAAATCTGCTTATAACAGTTAAAATGAATTAATGACATCATGCATGGCCTATATAACGACAAGTTAATTACATTAAAAACGTTAGATTTCCAACTAAAATATATTTCTTCGTTAGGAATTTTAATTATAAATGTTCTTTATTAACCAATTAAATTTGTTTATAGAATAATATTTACTGAAATACTTTTTTCTTGCATATTTTGATTTTGTCTCAATTCAGTAGGTAAGAATAGAGTAATTTTTCTCAACAAAGAATTGATCAGGCAAGGAATCAGTATGTTGGAAATATAAGATTTTGCCCAGACATCGATTTTCGATTCTATGTAAATATGGTATTATGTGATCAGAAATTGGTGAAATTTTTTTATACATATTTTAAAGATATATTTTTTAATCACTTTCATAAACTTTTAAACTCTATTATCTTCTTTCTATAGATTCCAAAGTTTTCAATTTGTAAGACCCACATGTTTATTTGGAGGATTCAATATATAGTCGGTTAATTAATTTTTATCAGGTTAATTAATATTTATTCAGTCTTAACTTTTAAATAATATTTCCTTTCAAACAGATATTAAATGTTTACCCAACAGTGCTACAATTTCATTGTATTGAAAAATTCACAATCGCAATTCACTTTATGTATCATAAACAGTACATAAATTTATTCCCTTACACATCTATTTATTTAAGAATGATTTTATTTTTTAAATATTTCGAAGCTTTTTAAGACAGTTTAAATCAATTTCTAAGGATTAGATTTAAAAACAATTTTATTCATAACTTGGAAAAATTATGACATATAAATGATATCAATTCGATGTTATTTAATATGAAACAACGAAACAGAGATACGAAATAAATAAATGTTTATGCTCTAATATCTTGAAAAAAGGATATATTCAAACTACCAAGTCCTTTCAAACGTGAAATAAAAAGAGTAAAATTTAATAAACTTATTCCAAATTTTGCGATATTGAAACACTGCAAGTCACTCGTTTTTTTATAAAAGATTTTTCTTTTGAAAATAAAATTATAAATATACCCGACTAATACTAATAATAAGTACATTTACACAAACATATTTCTAACGTTTACCATTTTTTTCTCTTTTTTTATTGTTATCATTAACAGGTAAGGCTCAGGGCTAAACTCCAGAGCATCTTTATTTGCATTTTGTAGTAGTTTATGTATCAAGCAGAGAACTTTCTTTAATGGATTGACTTGGAACTACAAATGCAGTCATTAAGAATGCATTTGATTTATTATTCATCTATGCAGGCGAAGTACTCAAGAAGCTTTGTGTTCTAATTCTTCTGTCTAAAATATCTTTCTAAAACATATCTAGAAACTCCTTTCATTAAATATACATCAAGGAAAACAAAAAGATGGTATAAATTACTTAAATGTTTTGGAAGTCGAAGTATCACTACTTCAAAGAAATATTTATAAAAATATAGAAGTTAAAGTACTTTAAATTTTAATGTTAAAACAATGTGTAAATGTTCAGGTTCATTGTTCAAGTACCACAAAAAATATTTTGATTTTTAATTTAGTTTTCAGTTTAGTATTAGTATATCTCTCAAAGATTTGTTTGTCCAAATCATGCTTTCCCATTCTTAAATTAGGATGTTTAAATATGAGAGTTTTAAAAACAACATTCTTTAAGTAGTGTATATCCATCTAATTAAATATTCATAAGCACATTAAGGATTCATGTCTGAAGTTGAGAAATGTTATCAAAGAAATCATCTTACGTCTGAAATAATGGAAGGGAGACAAATTTTCCATTTTTAATTTCACCTTTCACATGATCTTTATTTCCAGTAATAATATATTAAATTTTTTTGGTTAGGAAACTGATTCTAGGAAAGAAATTCAATCTCCTTATGTGATAAAATTAAATTGATTTTTACGATTCTTTTTTTGAGGGAAGTGGGTTTACTACCTCCCATTCGAAGTTAATCCAAAGTTATTTTATGTCTTTTCATTTTTGAGTTGGAATACATGATATTTATGAAATATATATTATAAATCCTCTGCTAAAGGTATCGTAAATTAAATGTATTTGCATATATTACTTTCCACTTTTTCCAGAGGAAGTAAAATACTAAAAATTGCCAAATATAATGTCAAGAGTTTACTTACTGTAACAAATTGGCTCCAATAATCAACTTCTGTGTTTATAAATCACTGAATTTATAAATCATGTATTTGTAACGGTAAATAAAACCGATAAGAAATGACCAAATGTATGAATGGCTATGCGAAGGAAAAAATAATGTCTAGTGTTTCCATTTCTTCTTCATCCAATAACTTTATTCTTACAAAACTTATAAAGTTACTAGTATTTATATTTCCCACGGCCTTAGAAGATGTAAATAACATAGGTGTTAAGAGGACACAGTACCCTAAATATGACCGAAATATCGGAAAAATTTATTATGTTACTGTACATGTTCTTAATATATGTACAATTTTTAAGCAAACAATTCATATAAATAGAAAATTCATACATTTAAAACATCACTTTTCTAAATATATTTATAATTTTTCAGAGCTCTTGCTACATTATTTAGTGAATTATTTAAGAGTACCAGGACAAGCGGAGAATAATAAAATATAATGCTTAAGACTAATTTTGTTTGTGATTTTTATTTATTTATTTTGAAGTTATTAGTAGAGCGCACATTTTGAATACCCAATAATGATATTTTAATTCTTCTATAGAGTGATAAAAGTAATTTTTTCAACAAAGCGTTTTTTTCCCTCTCAGTGTGGACACGATTTTTGAAAAATATTTTGCATTTTGGTAACATTTTTTTTTTTTTTTTGTATTGCGAAACATTACATTATGTGATTCCGAAATTTTTTATATTATACCTATGAATAGTCATCCAAAAAAAATTTAATATCTTCTTTCTAATGTCTTGTTTCCTTATACAAATAAATTTTAAGAGAAACTTTTTACATAAAAAAATTTGCTAGGTTCTTTGGCTGGAGAAACGAAACCAATCCATCTGCTAAATCTAGTTTAGAGGCCAACAGCTGGTTTCGGGATACGAGTAGATAGTGCATGACTCGCAAGTACCTCCATAATCCTAAATCTCTTGAGATATCCAGGGAATGTGCCACAGCCTATAACCAGCTGCTCAACTCCTTTGTCTGTGACCGAGAGATGTTCTTCTGGCTTAATCAAGGTTTGGTGCGATAACCTACCTTTGGTGTTATTTTGCCATTTCAGATGCTATTTCCTTCGTCCAGAATCTTTCAACAGTCACTTCCTCCTTCTTTTGGAAGTCAATAGCGCTGCAGCGTGAATTACCCTATTCGCAGCTTCATCCGCCTGTTCGTTCCCCAATATGCCTACGTGGGCCTTAACTCAATGCAAGTCAATTTCTCTTCCTGCTTTTATCTTCTGTAGAGTTGTCTTGATGCCTTGGTATTTGTGATCTGAATTATGAAGAAAAAACAGAACCGACTGAGAGTTGATAAAGATGTTGACTTTCGGCGTTGTTGAAAGTCTGAAACGTAGTCTGTAGGAGGGCTAGTGCCTCCTCCTGAAATTCACTTAAATGTTCTTCCAGTCTGCAGGGAACGTCCTCTATATTGTTGGAAGTCACCGAATGCGCCCCCTATTTTGACATCACAAGGAAAGATCAGTTAAGAAAGTCTAACTATTTTTTTTAATTGTTGGCTACGAATGACTAAAAATTTACTTACTATTGCGAATGAAGAGTTGGAACCTCTTGGCATCCTCAACAAAATATTCTCAGAAAATTTCACTTAACTGAATAACTGTTAAATAGAATTCGAATCAGGAAGAAACTTAAATACTGAATGCAATTTGAATTTCAGCTTTGCGACAACGATTAACCAACTTCTATCAATAATGTGTACACAAAATGCTCTCAAAATTTCAAACTTCTTGCATTATAAAAACATTTTAAATCTTGCGATTTGAAATATCCGATTTATATATATATATATATACACACACACACACACACACATATATATATATATATATATATACATCGGCCGATAAATTCCATGTCTAATAAAGAAAACAATGCTTTTTCAGACAAATTCAATTTTATTCATTAACATAGTCTCCCTCAGGAAAGATACAATCATTCCAGAACTTCTCTAACATTTCAGTACCTTTCTTGAGGATCGAATTATCTTTGGCCTCAAAATAGGCGTTTGTTTCAGCAATCACCTCCTCATTCGAGCCAAATCTATTTCCCACAAGCATTTGTTTTAGGTCTGCGAAAAGGTAATAGTCTCTGGAGAACATGGTTGGTGTGGAAGCAATTCTAAGTATAATTAGCGCAATTTTGCAATAATAGCCAAAGAATTGTGACGCGATGCATTGTCTTGGTGAAAGATGGCTTTCTTTCTTTGCATATAGGGCCATTTCTTCGAATTTCCTAGTACTAAAGATCAAAATGGGCCATGTAGCGATCACTGTTGACTGTCTTACCTATTTCAAGGTAATCGGTAAACAAAATACTGTACATATATGGACGCCATGACTTTGCCAGGACTCTCTTGTGCTCTTGGTTGCTATGGGAGAGTTTCACCGGCTGCTGTTCATTCAGCTGACTGCCAATTTTGCGTATAATGGTGGATCTTTTTCATCCATCGTTACGCATCGGTGCATAAAGTCTTTTATTTAGCGGAAACAGCTTTAAATAGTGTTCGGAATCAGCGGTCATGTTTTTGGTCTACTGTTACCACACGCGGCATCCACTTCGAAAACAGCTTTTTCATAGGCATATGTTCATGCAAAATAAAGCCTTCACATTCCTTTGATATATTTAAAGTCTCAGCTATCTCCTGCAACTTAACTGTACGGTTTGTCAAAATGAGTTTCTAAATGTTTTGATATTTTTCAGTATAACCCTCTCTTTTGGGCGACCAGAGAATAGTATAAATCCGGTGTTGGTTCGACCTCGTTTAAATTCAGCAAACCACTAATTAATTGTTGATTTTCCTGGGGCACAGTCCGGATAAAATTTATCAAAGAAAGGCTTTCGCTTCTACGGTATTTTTCCCCATCAAAAACTAATGTTTTATCAAGACAGGGAATTCTTTTTTAGCCATTGTTCATTCTGAAAATAAAAGAAAATGGTTCTCTAAAATCACTGTAACTTTTGAATTAAACGTCAGTTCGTCATAAACTTTTTACAGCTACCTTTTGAAGGCTACTACTTGCTAAGAAATATTAATCATGTATATGTGGCACCATCTGTGAGTCAGACCGGGAACTTATTATTTGCCAAGTGAGTACCAAATCCAAAGAATCAGTCTCAAATTTATTTCGACGTCGTTTAACAGAAGGTAGCACACTATGGTATCTGCTACTTGCCTTAACAGTGACCTCTATTGTCAAACTCAAGACCTGTTTTTTTGACAATAGACTTTTGACCTGAATGTATGAATCATATATATTTTCTAGTTTTCTTAAAAAAAATTCAGATAAATTTTCTTAAAATAAATTAATATTTAAATGTGAATAACTTTGATCTAGAATTATGATGACGTGTATAATTCTTCATTTGAACCAAAGGAGCTTGCATCTAAGGAGTTAGAAATATACATATGCTCATATTCGAAATGAAATTAATACGTAGAATTTCTAATTAATTTTAAATACATTATTTTAAAAAAGAAATTAAAATAAAAACTTATTGAAGCAACTGGCTACAGTATGTCTTTCATCTGATTATAAAATTATTTAATAGAATAATATTTTTAAGAACTTTTTTTTTATCTCAAACTGTTCAGTAGAAAATACTTGATTTTTAAAATTAAATATTTTTTTTTTTTTGTATTTTAGTTTATTTTTGTACCTAATGAAATGTTTCGTTCTCTAAGTTTCATTCAGATATTATTAAACACATATCTGAATGTACATCCTATCAAAAAACCAACAATATCAATAAGAAGTAACCAACATCTTTTTTTATGTTAAATCCAATAACAATATATATGACGAAAACCCATAAAGTAAAGAACTTATGAAAAATTCCTTTCGAACAATTCTTAGAAGCCTTCCTTCGAGAGAGCTTGACTTTTCGAATAGAACTGAAAAATGCATCTGGCCTTTTGTGATGTCTGCTAACAAGTTCTGGAATAAGACGGGAAAAAAAGAATTCAATTCATTTGAGCCCATAAAAGAGTCTTTCTATTCCTAAGAGAAATGAGAAAGCCCAATGCGAACATCATTTTCTTTTAAAGATGTCACATTTTTTATTCCATTTCTATGAGTCAATCAAATTTAGAATCTTTTCCGTAATTTTGTAAGATTTAAATGACCTTTATTTTAATTTAATAGGTGAAACAGAGAAGATTTTTCCATCTAATTTGACTAACATTTTTATAATATACAAAACTATAAAAATAATATAATACAATTAAAATAATAAAAAATAATTATCACAGCTTCTTTATATAATTTCCCCATTTTATACTAATGCCTTTAGAATAAATTAAATACACATTCATTCGCAAACTGTATCTAGGTGGGAAAATATGCTGTATATTTCCGCAAGTGAGACGACCTTCATATAGGATGAGGTACAAATTTTCGTCAGTCTTATAGTTTTTGTATATATCTGTTCTATAAGATGACCTCCAAACTATCAACGACCTATGAGTTTTGTTTAGATCAAACATCATCACTTGGAACAAGTTCTATTTTTTGCATCTGGCAGCACTGCCTATAGAAGCAAGTGCCGAATCAAGTACTCTATATACCTCTAACATATTTATTGGGCGCTATAGCTTAGTAATCATGATTATGAACTCGTGGCTGGTGTTGTTTCATCGGGTCATGGGTTTCATCCCTGTTGCTACTAAAGACCATCCGTGTAGCAGGTCTGATGCACGTTACATAAGTCGAGCTCCCAAGCTCTCCCGAAGGTGTGATGTGGAATCTTAGAGATGGAGGTACAAGTTTAAGTGCAGTCCTCGTCGTTTTTGCCCATGACTCAAATTTCATACATTAATGATAAATTTGTTTTGCTTTCTAATGGTTTTAATTTATATAATTTTCATTCTAATTTTTTTTCTATCAGTCCTAAAATACGACCCTGGATTTTGCTCCCCTGTTTTATGATTCAAATTTAGTCTTATCAGCTGAAATATACGGTACTAATATAAAGATTCATAATAAAGTTTCCTCATATTTGGAATATTAGATACAACTCTGCTAATTGAAAAACCCGTTCTTCCCAAAGGTCAATTTAAAAAATCAAATACCCAACTAGTAGTCATAAAATAATTTTGATGAGAGACTTCACCCGACGCGGTTTAAGACAATATATCCAACAATTTATTAAGCAAACAATTTCATTTTTGGTGCATATTTAGCTCTTAAACAAAGCCATTCATGATCAATAAATTATTACATAAAAGATAATTGAAATAATTCAAAATATCAACTAATAAAATAATAATTTAGCTCCAAAAAATTAAGGAATCAGGAAATTAATGAAGAAATATTAATCAGTAACTTGATTAAGGCTCTTCGATAAACAATATTAAATGTGTTTACATTCAGAGCAAAGATGAGTAAAATTTCTACACTACCGACTTTGAACACTGTTTACAATTTTTTTTTAATGGGCACATGTATTTAATGGGTTTTTTACACATCTGTGAAACTCATTCTTCACAGTTTTACACATCTGTGAAGAATGAGTTCGGATTGATCAGATTAATGGTGTAGATTTGTATAACGGACAAAGTAAAAAGCTTTTAAAATTATATACATACCACTTTTGCAATACAAAATATATATATCGTACTTTTCAATTTAAATTTCAAACACAAACATCAATACTAGTTTCAAAATGAAAAAATTGTTTGAATTACAATTCCACGAAAATTAGCAATGAAAGACTCATTGCAAATGATAAATGAAATGAAAGCATCAAACTGCATATATTTTTAAAAAGCTTAGTATTTCTTGTCCTTTTCCTAGATCTCGTTGAATTAATTAGAAAAATAAAAAAAGGAACTTCATTTCTGAACTCTTACAATGTCTGCAAAAATGAAGAAATAAACACCATTTCATTAATTAAAATTCCATTTATTTAATCATGTCATAATACTGTTAATCATCATAATGTTTGAGTTTTTTAATTTTATACATTTTGGGAGCTGCCAAAAAAGATACCAGTTATGCTTCTTTGATTAGCTTCAAAACTTACCGTTTAGCGTAAAAAGAGTATTTAATGTTGGAATACTTATTTTAATTTTTTACCTGTGAGATTTTTGCTAAATTCTTTTGTGAATGAATACATATTCTTGACAGAATTAGATCATGAGTAAATATTACATTTCAAATTGATATGTTGTGTAAAAAAAACATTAGTCACTTTCGATGTTTGCCGACATAACTGATATTTGCGAAAATACTACTATGATTAGCTGGTGTATACAGTCTGTCAGGTGACGTCATCTTTTGAAGTGAATTCCAATTTATAATTTTTTCTTCAAAATATCTTCTTTCAAAAGAATTTTATATTTTTCATGAAATTATTGATAAGAAATTTGTTTGAAAAAATAAATTCCTAAACCTCCTTCCTTAACTATATTTTCTTAAAGAAGAATAGAACACTATGGACTGAGATTATTTGCTCATGTAATGTTCGTATCTCCTTTCTCCAATAAATCAATATTTGTTCCAAATGAATGAGTGTGTTTTAATATACTGTTTGCAGAGCAGAAATTTTTGTTGTACAGATTTAGAGCAATATTCGAATTGATTGGATTGATTATGAGTTTTGTACTTTCTTGTAATGTAATTCCATTATTTATATAATATTTTATATATATATATATATATATATATGTCTAATGATGATATTAGTATTATTGTGTGTGTGTCCGTATTGTTATTATTGTGTGTGTGTGTGTGTGTGTGTGTGTGTGTGTGTGGTCGTGCGGTGCGTGTGTGTGTGTGTGTGTGTGTGCTGTGCTGTGTGTGTGTGTGGTGTGTGTGTTTTGTCGAACATTCTTCAAATGGGCAAATATGATAAATATGAAATATAATGCAATAGAATAGTCATATATAACCTTGGATATTTAAAGATCATTCGATTTTGACCACTTTGAGATCTTTGAACTATACGCAACAACCTTAAATTTAACATTCTTGAGTTTCTCCATAGAAAGTTTCCTTTTTTGAATGTAAGATTATACCCGATAGTAATCAAGTCAATATCATTAGAGGTTAACATTTTGGCCGTAAAAGTCTGAATTCGCTTTTTATGATTCAATCCACGAACACACATGATAAAACGTACTTGTATAGCAATGCAA